>LGAG01000473.1:213246-237937 GCA_001278395.1 Lerema accius
CACATGTCGTTTCTTCAAGTGCATATCGAGATAATAGACAGTGTTAGTCTTGCCCCGTGTGTTAGTCTTACCCCACCTTACCTTAGTTATTTTATTATTATTTTGAATAAAAGTGTAGTAGTAAATAATAATATGTAGTTTAAAGGTTTATAACGTTTATATAATAATATGTATTCATTCTTTTTAAAATAGGTCTTTTTAAAATAATACATTTTTTAATCTACGTGTTTTCTGTTATTTTTTATACTTTTCTTTGACATGATACTAGAAGACTGGAACAGAATAAGTAATCCAAATAAAATGTAAAATAAATCCGTGGAAATGTAAAGTGATTTGCCAGTGTTGTATTTTTTAAACCTGTAGCAATAAAATAATAATGTATAAGTCATGATTATACTTATTACATATTTTTCAGTATGATAGGGGCTACTGTTAATAGTGTTTTGAATAAAGTATTTTTTTTACAATCATTGGTATGTTTTATTTTCAAAAGGTGTATTGCATTTAATTTCGTTTAAAAACAATATTAATAGATTCCTATATGTTGTAGTGTTTTGGATTTTTCACCATTTACGTAAGCCTAAACCAAAAAAAACTGAAATTCATACAACCATGTGATGTAAAGTACACAATATAGAGATGATAATCTTCTATAGGCAGGACTACCTAACTCCCTAAGTTTTGAATAGAGACATATAAAGGAAACGTGTACTTCAGACTTGAATAGCATGAATCAGTCTTCAATAGCGTAGTAAATTCTTTGTAATCGTTGCTCATATCGAAGTCGCGGATAGCGCGGACTTGTTGCGACATGCAAACCAAACAGAAGTCGCGCGCGCATCGACCCCGTTCGCAAGCACCAAAACGTCAAAAATTTTATGCACTCCGATTCTAATATAAAAACCCGTTTCGTACAAGAAGCAACAAAGAACTACTTTATTCGTAGTAGTAGTAGATAGTAGTAGATACTAAAGCTTAAGTTGATAAATGTAATGAATTTTTGTTATAATAAAACTAAAACGACGTGTCTGTGACTGTTTGAAATGGGTTTTATGTGCAAATTCCAAGAGCGAAGAAAAAGGAAAATACACCGAAGCAAGATTCTAGCTATAATAAAAGCTGAAATACTTTTACGTGCTAATCGCTCTGAAGTTCTTTCACGTATTATGGCCAATCTTAAAATTTTTACAAGTTCATGGATTCTGCCTGCTCTGAAATCGTGAGTATAAAAAAAATTTTTTTTTGGTAACATGTAATTTTATTGTGATAAAATTAAATGCTATTTAAATACTTAGTTATAAAAAAGAAGTTATGCAATGAATGTAATTGCAGAGACGATAATAATAAATTATGGTTATGACCCACTGTGCATAGCAATTGCAATATAAAGTTTTATTTTTTTATTTTTTACAATAGGTACTATTGCAGTCATAACAAAAATATTTAACATAATACTAATAGTATTGTTATAAATAAAAGTATGTAAGTAATGAACTATGTAATTAGATTTTATCTTTGAAATACCCGCCATTTTAATAAAACATTACACGTCATTGATTTTTGATGTTTTCCCTCCAACCAAAATACAGATGACAGTAAAGTACAGAATAGACAAAAAGAAAGAAATTAACAGAATATATATTTTATTCAGAGCTCTATGCTGCAGATAAAAAAAGACAAAGATGTCGATGTTGCCATAATTTCCATATTTTTGTCTACCTAAGCTTTTCATGAACGTGGCGGCGCGCGGCGCGGCGCATGGGACCAATGTGTTTGTGATTAAGTTAATTTTACATGGTGATTGGTGTCGTTCAAAATCAATATAATTATTTCATTTAAAATATCTCACTATCTAAAACCAGGTATGACCGTATGATAAAACAAAATTATAAAGTAATCATTCTATTTGAAAAAGTAACGTGTAGATAGATTCAGGATTTCATTTCATAAGGTATTATTATACGAGTATATTTAGAATATTCTAAAAATGGATGAAAGTGTCATTATATTCATAAAGTTTACACTTATTATAATCACTCACACTAGTTTTAAAATAAGAAAGTAAATTATCACTATCAAAGTTGAGTCAAGTTCCATTCAAATTATTGCCACGTTCATAAATATCTTGCGAGTGCTTAAAGCTATAATGTAATAGAGTACAACTCTATATACGAAAAACCATGAATTGGCAGAATGCTGTTGATATCTATGTACATGGGCGAACAAAAATTAAAAAATGTCAGCCACGTAAAGGTTGGCCAACTTGCGACGCGAACTTTGTCAATTTCAAGTTGGCTATATGGTGTTAAAAAAAAAAACAATTTAGTTTGTGTTTGTGATTACGAAGAGTCGTTGTTAAAAACGAGATTTAACATTTTTTCATAATTTCCGTTAGTCCTTTATAATTTGCAATAAATGTGAATGTATTAAACTTTAAAATCATCGCGACTTATATTGCTGTAACATTAATGTCCGGAAAAGTGAAGTGCCTATTCGTATGGGTTGGTGAATTTATGAAAAGTGTATTTATCGCTTTTTAGCGATGTGTGATTTCTGTAAATTGAATTGATGGTGTTTTGTTAAAATTCATGGTGTTTCCGAAATTATCAGTGTCCTTTGTAAATTATAGTTCGAATCATAGGGTCCACAAACGAGCAGACGGATTCTATCATGGTCGTAAAACGGTGAGTAAAATTATTACAACGTGGTGTTACATGCTAAGAAATAACTGCATCATGTACGTTTTTTCATATAATTTTTTGGACATCTAATATTTAATTGATCAGATTTTGTTTTCGGTTAGTTAACTTGAAAAAAAATCTGTCATTTGTATCTTCTATAAAGGTGTTTACGTTTGATAAAGATATAGAACAACATAATGAAACATGTATTCGCTTTTTTATTTTTGTTCCAAACGCGTTGAATTAGTGGATTTGGCAATCCTTTGTTTACGTTCTTTTGTCGTACCTATCGATCCGATTCACGATGTTGACAGTTAATTTGTAGTATGCTTTGGGTAAATGATACAATTATATTACTCGTTTCCCAATTGCAGTAATACATTTTTTTATAAAAATCAACGAAAAATATTATATAAATAAGTAGTACGCAACAAATACCGAGTGCTACACATACTTTTACCACTGCCTTGCTTTATTTGCCTATGTTTACATTTTCCTTCCATTGTTTTATTGGGAATAAAAGTCAAGTTTTGAAAGAAACTACTTAACAGGATAAGAAGTTTTTTTTTTCATTTTACAACAGTAAATATTTATGTTGGTATCAGCTTTAATTTTAATGTAGCTATTATTTGGATGTGCTCAAGTGTACTATTGAGGGAAGCACTTTTGTCTTTGCTTAAAATCTTGGAGCATTCCTCTGTGTGATTTAAAATTGGGTAAACAAAAATAATAGGGAGCTATTATTTAACTGCTTATTAGTACTTTGTTATTTATACATACTCCTATGAAAGTATAAAAGATTTGCTGAAGTTCACAGACAAAAATTGTGGCAAATTTACATCTGTAATGATATTATAAACAGACATACTTATGTTTACAATTATTTATTTTAAGCATTGTAGATTTCATAAAAAAAAACGGTATTTTGTAACTTAGGTACCATAAATTATACAATAAACTAGTTAATGTGTAGAAAAAAAAAAGCTATGACTTTATTATTTTCAATAAAGTCTGTCATAACAATGGCTACATTTTATATAACTCCTTATCTTTCGTTTATTGCTAGTGTCACATATTTTTTAAAAGTTTCTAAATAAAACTACTTTGATCAAATTAATTTCGAATCTATCTTTCGTACTCATGGCATCTACCTACACACATATCTTTGTCAAGTGTGACCTATAAAGTGGACATAAAACCGCCTTAGTGATAAAAAAGTTGTCTAACTGGATTTAGCTTGATGTATGACAATTGTACATGCTCAGCGGTAATTATAACATTATATTTTCTACGGTCTTTGGTCTTGGTTCTGCATTTTGTGTTGATAAAATTTATATAAGCCATTTAAATAACAGAGTTTGACAAAATATAATCCAGTTTCTAAACATTTGTTTTAAAGCGCTGAATATGACAAGACCAGAATTGCTGCATTTATGAATTGATAAGACTGTAATACTATCATTAGGCAGTTAGTTGGCAATCAGCAATTGTACCTACCATTTTGAAATAATTACCTAACTTAATTACTCTCCCCAACCCATGGAGTGGCTTGCTTACCGGATTGTTCTGTTTGGTTATCATTATCAGCAACTATCCAATCAAATTTTTCTTGCTTAGATTGGCAAGAAAATATATGTATATACAAATGTTGTGTCAACTGACAAAAGTTACTGTGTCTTTGACCATGTGCAATTGTGCATGTCCACAGTGTCTTTAATAGTTTAGAAGTTAAAAATCTTTGTATTTCAGCTTTGCCCTATCATTAATTTCAAATTAAATAACTATAGTCATAATCATTTGCAAATGTTAATTTATTTGATAGATGGGATATCGGGTGGAATGAGCAATTGTAAAAACCTGTGAACCGCATGTCAAGATGATATGTGATGGTGATTCAGTAAATACTCAGAAGAGCTCAATATAACTATTCTAGAATTCGCATTTTGATCAACTAGGTCAGGGTGGTTATTTTATTATTCTGACATGTTCTTGTTAATGTTGTTTTTGTCCTACAATAAATTTTACATCAATTGTTATATACCGACCTAGGTACTTAAAATAAAACTTAACTGACTCTAAATCAATTAGTTTAGTACAATACTCTTATTTTATTTACATTATAATATTTTGAATAACATTGAATAATAATAACAAACCTATTGAATAGATTTAGATTATTATGATATTCGTATTAAAGTATGTACATTTTGTTTTTTACTTTTTTAGGAGGGCTAATGGAAACTTTTAATCCTCAAAATGGACAGTTAAAAAGAACTTATACGGATCTACAATAAAAAGTTTAATGTGAATAACCTTAGAGATAGCACTTGAGTAATTAATTTTGACATTGGTTGTTGATGTAACATCCATTCCGTCCCGCGTCGTCACCTGCCGTCGACGATGGTCGTTGCGTCCCACCTGCACAGCAGATGCTATTCGCCATAAGGCGATAGTTCTATCGCTAATGTCGCCTTTTTATGTTATCCTGGTACCGTCTGTGTTGCTGACTTCAAAGGAATTAGTTAAAAAAACGACCTTTACGTTGAATAGTTAGCAAAATGTTCTTCGTGCAAAAACCGCGGATTCTGCGTCGGAAAAGCCAAGCCATCGGATGTGCTGAATAAAGTGGTCAATCTATACGTTTTAGGTATCTATACATATTAGCTTTAGGTATGCTGTTAACAATTAATAAGACTTGTGCGTCTTTACCAGGTCAACCATACAACGCTCATCGCCTGGTCAATCAATAAATGTATGCTCTGGAATTCCACGAGTTTCATATCATGGCCAATAGACATACACAAATAAGATAATCTAATACACATCAGGAGACTAAACTACGAACCGAACTGGTCATCTCGTTTGACGGGCGGGGTCATTACCAATTGTTGCACAGGGTCGAGAAACAAGATTGTGGTTCTATTGAGGATGATTATTGAAATACTTTATACGTGTATTTCGAGCTATCGACTTCTGTTATTGAGAAGGTAGTGAACGCGGTAGGGCGCGCATACGAGTGCAGCCGTGTTCAAGTTCACTGACCCCGTGACTTCGCTTCGGCCTCATTGTGCAACTGTACATCGCCGAATTCAGCGAACACCCGTCAGCGGCCATAAATCAAACGATAACCAGTTAATGGTCGCGGGGAAGCTGTTTGATGCTCGTAAAGTTGTAGCAAGGTTTCCAGATGTTTGTTTACTGTCATTGACGAAGGTTTCAATTATGTTGCATGGCGCTTTTATGAATGTGCTCACCTGTTTAGAGATCCCAATCCTCGATGTTAGTATACAGGAGCTTGAAAGATCAATCCTGTGTTTTAGGGAGACAAAAAGGCCCTTATAGGGCTTCTGTCTGTCCACCCTGCCGCCTGTCAAAGGTCACGACCTTTTGATTAATTTGTCAACCCATGAGATTTATGGTATGGCATTATAAAGACTGCTATAAAACAAAGTATGTACTAAAAATAAAAGAGTATGTGTATTAGTCGCGTCCCTTTATGCAACGAATCTGCGGGCCGTAAAATGAGCTTCCTTTTGAGGAATTCCTGCCATTTTGTGGCATGGCGTCGCGCATATCATCAGGTACCCAGTACCCTAAAAAGACAGATTGAAGAAGCTTATTTCATTTCAATTTTCCTCAGTTGAGCGAATACGACTAAATAAAGAAGAATAGGCGCTGCATTGAAGTGCAAATGCGGCACGGATTAAGGGCAAGGCTGTATCCAGCATTTAAATTACAGCTCGGTACTAGGCGTATTAGCACAGGATGTGCACCCACAGCCACATCGCAATAACTACGCGTACGTGCGAAATTCCAACTCGGCCAGTTGTTATGCAAATAACGAGTAGTTTTGCTAACGATTCTATATTTGATCGTTCGGTTTTATGGCTATTCATTCACTTAGGAGTTGGGTTCGTATTACTCACGTGGTTTTGCTAAAGATTGGGGTTGAATTTGTTAAAATTGACTATGTAAAATGTCATATAGAAAATTGGTAATATAGGGTACTTCACAGTAGATAGCTGACTATCACTTTACAACATTGCTGAGTTCATTTACTTACGTTTGTTTCAAATATACATTGGATTTAAATGCGCTTAAAACTTCTAAAATTTGTTGTTGGGTGTGAAAAATGAAGCAGATTACATTACATCATTAAAACCTTTATGGGGAAACGTAGAGGCATTTACTAGAATCCGTTAATAACGCCGTATCCGGGATTTGGTGTTGACTGTTGAATCAGACAGATAATTTCCGGACGGCGCAAAAAATCCGAACGTTGGACCAGCGACCGTCGACCGTTTCACCTTCCTCGTAGTCATAGATGAGTCTGAGCTTTAAACGGAAAAAAATGTAGTGATAATTCCAATCCTAAATTTCAGCAATTACGAAACGGAAATTCCGACAGCAAAAAATACAACATTTCGTTTACAGTTTTTGCCGGGTTTGTTTAATCAAGTTTTTGAGATAATTTAAGTTTGGAATCGTCATAATTAATGGAGAAGTTTTCAAAGTAACTGCAAACCTTTTTTTTTTGTGTCGGTTTGGAAAATCGTCGTGGAGTCACTCCGTCCTCGGCGAAGGGCGGAGGGACTGTCAGAAGCAACTGCAAACTGAAGCAGTCTAGTCTATCAAGAATTGCCTTGCGAATGACTTAATTAGATCACATTCTATGAGCATATCGTATCGGAATCTTTTTTTAATTTTCGGACAACTCCAACGCGATATTGTAGTTTGTATTATGTATCTATATCTCTTGCCTTGTTGGCTAGTTCTGTAATGTAATTCTGAGCCAGCAAGGTCGCCAGGTCGTTAGTTATTTAGTCATGTGTTTATAAAACTGTTGTAGGTAAATGCGTGCCAATATGAACGCAGTATAAGACGTTTTACGTGCAGATAAAAACTAGATTAGCGTAGCGTATTGAAGAGAAAAAAAACCTAAAGATTTTTTTCGTATTCATAGCCTGATGTTGGTTGTGTTTTCTGACGTAAGCATGTATGAATGCATTTTTTAAGTAATGTAATAATGCGTGAGGGGTACAAAACTACAAACTATAGATACAAACAAGTGCCAGATCCTAAATGAAAATCACCGTTGTCCGTCGTGAATTGGTCAACAATGAGCTCTGAACTCAAAACCCCATTTGATGTCACAGTTTACAGTTAATATGTAATTTCAGCTTTATATCTATGGAAGTCCACTGTTGGATGTAGGTTTCCATTTCAATCCAATTCCATAACTTTCGTTTAAGGTTAAGGCATAAAATTTACCAGTATATTAACAGTGCCACCGATATGAGATTACCTAATTTGATTTTAAGTAGTATCCTGTGTTCACCATTGCACATAAGCCTCACTAAAATTTATAGTTTTTAAATCAGGGTTTTAATTTAGTTTTAGATAGTGATTAATATAACCATTCGAATTGCCAAATTCCCTTTGGAATATACTGACATTTACTTACAAACAAATTTTGATTATCTATGTATGAAGTTATGAAGAATGTTGTTGACATCCATAATTAATGAGATAACTGTGCCCTATAGATAGTAGATCGCTAATGGCTTAGCTTAACTCATTTCAACTCAATTAAAATTAAGCCTTGTAAGTAGGCCAACATGGATGTTTTTCGTTTATGTAATTGGTACTTGATTAGATAAGTATACGTTGCATTAATTTAATATAGATAGTTACTAATTATCATTATCGGGTTTACTTACTAAGGATACATTAAATCAATTACTTTACAACGGATCCACCATTTAAATCGATAAGTATTGATGGCCGCTTGCTATTGTACTTCTGATGTTGATATTCGCCATCCATCTGTGATTATGAATAGGAATTGATATTAAATACAAGTTGCCCTTGAATTAGAAACACTTGAAGTCATTAAGAACTATTTCTTTACAATAGCGATTAAACAATACAATTGTTGGATTTCATTCATTTTCTTTAGTCATCGTGATATTATTATCGTATGATTGTGTAACTTTATGAACTAACTAACCGCATAATATTTTGCAGGAAACGTTTGTTTTACTAAACGGAGGTAATTTCCACTAGTAATCATAATATAATTCAATATAAATGGAATATAATCAATATACGTTAATATAACAGTTATATTAGTCTCCAAATCTGTTGACGCTTAACGCATTACGTGTATTTGCGTATAAAATTACGCGGTATGGGTAACCCTTGAATGGTTAGGGTCTTAATGAGGCTCACAGTTGACTGGGCGTCGAGCTATAGCTCACGTAGGACGTCTATTTAGATACGTATGGAGTAGTCGGACAAGTGCTAGTCTGGCTGGCGAGCCAAGGGTTTCGCTTTCTATACAAACATAGCGATAGGCTAGTTATAGTGTTGTTATTTACGTCCTGTTTTGTTCTGCCGTGATGCTTCAGGTTTTGGTAATATTGGACTTGTATTACGGAAGTTGAGTGTCTGAATTCTGATACGAACTGACTTTTTTTACACGCAGCCTTGGTCATTTTTGCGAGTGTCTAGTTTGTTTGATGAGACAGTAAAGGAGTAAGTTCGGTTATTGTTTCAAGTGGTTATGGTATACAATTTACTGCATGAAAAAAAAATCTAGAGGCAAACGGCGAACTTGGCAAAACCTGTGGGGCTTTGTGAGATGGAAAGGTTCAGTAGTTTATTGTCTGACATGCAGGTAGAAAAAGGCTGCATACCTTTAAATAAAAACGATTGATTCCCTGGAGTGTCTTAAGGTATAGGCCTTTTTCTCTGCATTTTTCCCTATTGACACTGCAAACGTTACCAAGGCGCCCACGTTTCTCTGAATCCAGATCCCTAATACGACTACTCCATTAAAGACATAAGGTAAAGAGTTATTCAACTCGAGAATAAATACCTCTGTATTTTATGTTTGAAAAGGTTCGTTGCGCCGTTCTCTCGACAAAATATTCTGAAGTTTGTTTTCGTTGGGCTGGAAACACCTTTGTGAGTTCGTTGCTTCGTTTTACAGTAGAAGCTACCTCTGTATTTTTTCATCGTTTTTTCTACGTTCGTAATTAGGAAGGACAACATAAATGAAATAGCAGGTTTTTCTCTTATTATTATCAAATAAATAAACAATCTAGGCAAGATCGTATGGAGCCTGCAGGCTATATTTTTTATCCATCAAATCTCAGAATAATTCGTTCATTGACGGTACCGTAAGATTTTGACTCACTTAAAACTGTTTAAATACTACAGATAATAACATCTTAATTATAATGTTTTTGTTGGTAATTGAAAAAATTATGGCCCATTTTTACTCATGATTGGAAACGGCCAATTAAATTATGGAAGATGTATTCTTTTACACTGCTATGGCTAGAAGTGGACTTTGAATGGCCGGATAATGGATGGATGGACACTTGAATAGAAGTCTGTTCGTGAATAGTTGAATGAATTGTTTATTGATGTTATCTTATACTGTAATACAAGCAGTTATTGTATTAATTATGTTTAAATGTTAAATGTAATCGAGTTTGAGACAACGGCATCAACAATTTCTATGCAAATTGTAGGTTTTGTTTTCTTACTAAAAAAATCTTAATTTCGTTTAAACACATTACAGTTATAATATACCAAATCATACATATCATGCCCCGATCATAATCTAAACAAACCTTGGTTACCCAGGGACTGCATATTATGTAAAAATGTATGTACATATAAAATATATGTATAATGCAGTACGCTAATCTTGAATCTATGAGTATTTGGATAAAATGTAAATTAACACATTCCTTGCAGAAATCCCTTTACCTACAATTAGGTAAACTTAACATATTAATTATAGTACTTAGGTATACTACGTATAATGTTGTTTTCGACCTACTAACAGGTCATTCCTAGGTTGAATTGTTACCAGTAAATAATAAGTAGGCAAAAACACAGTTATTGTTTAATTAAAATATTATTTGTAGGTAATTTTAACATTGTATTTTAAAGTAATTTTCCGCTGTGATAACCGCGATGTCATTTACCGTTACATGATGTAATTATAATAATTGACGCGTGCCGTTAGTCTTACTTCTACTCTTATTAACTGATAGATACAATTTAACACAGCCCATCAAAATTAAGAAATTTAAACTAAACAATTGAAATATGAATACTTCATAGTAAGTCTTAGTTAATGGGGATAATTTACATTAGTTTTAAATTAGCTAGCGCCACCAATGAATCTCAATCTCAATCTGGTTTATCAATTGCAAATGGCCGGTCGCCTCACTCTCACCATTTATTGTGTGCTATCGCCGCCAATACGCCTTATTGTTATTAGCGAATACCTAAGTGAAATGAGAGCGAGTCCAGTCTCGGGCAATCAAGGTAGAAAGTTTCCGTTGGCCATGGGAACCGCTCCGCGCGACTGGAGAAAGTGAAGAATAGGGGATTTGGGTTATGCAATGTTTAGTTGTTTGGTTCTTTGAACTACATATTAAATTGGATTAGATTTAGTTAGATGATGATTGCTTTAGTGGTTTTTAGTGTTATGAGGAGAGTGTAACAGGTAATTTTTGGTGTGCCACGCCCTTTGAGCACGAGATAGAGGAAATTTGGATCTATCTTAACCGCAAAATGGGCTCTAACCAACTGACACTTTCGATATCTCGTGCGGAGAATGCAATGAGGAGTTTTTAGCTGGCCGAAGATAAGCAACTATCTCTTTCTACAATTAAAAGGCATCGTAAATAATATCTTAAAGTATTGAACTACTGAAGTTTTATGTTTGTCGGGTTGTTTGGTACGCATGTTAACGGGTAACGTTAAATTTCAATAATCTGTGTTCTAATTTTGAGTAACGTTAGATATACATATCGTTTCAAACGTAATGTATTCAAACGATAAATGTCCATAATCATTTAAGAGAAACATTAATAAGCACTTTTCAAATAGGGTTAATTAAATTTTAATGAATTGTTATTAAATGGGAGTGTTTATCGCTATTGTTTTTAGTTGCTTTATATTCTGTATATTTAAATAAAAAATAATTTATAATTTATCCAATCTATATTAGAATTTAGCGTCTTTAATTTTAAACGCGACCGCAATGTACTGATGTCCTCATAGCAACGTTGACTGTTATAACTTGAAGTATAAACCATCCACGTGTTCAAGTAAAATTAGTGGAACGAATGACCAAGCATTAGTCACGGGAAGTTTATGTGGGGTAATGTTATGTATGACTAATGGTAAGTGAAGAATGCCATGCCGCTCTTACGGGACGATTTATGGTCGTTTATTTTGATGGGGACGTGATTGAATATTTTAATTATTTTGTTATGATGCACTTGTATTTGAAGATTTCCTGCACTTCTTAGTGACGTACTTCGAAATAATTATGTGGAATATTGTTTTTTTTTACTGCCAGCCGACCCCAGCTTAATTTAATGCAACCAAACAATATTAATTTAATATAGGTATATTTTATAAAACTGTTAAGTCATCATCATCATCATCATCATAACCCACAACTCCCACTACTGGGCTCGGCTCTCCTCTCATTATAAGACAAACGATTAAGTACCTCCTGATGTAAATTACATTTTACTAATTTCTGATAAGACAGTGATTAATCGATAAAGAATTTTGAGATTACATTTACTGAACCCAGTTATCTAGAAGACCTCCCGGGGTTAACGTCAAATTTAACAGTGAACGACATAATTTACTTAGTGACGTAAGGTCGGTAATGCGATCGACAGATGAGTCAGTGGTGTAGGTGTAAATTTTGTAAACTTCCGTCGTTCCCACACCTTACTTGCTGTGGCAAGCGCACCGGATGTCAAGAAGCCTCTTATCAACGCGTGCTTCGCGTGCCAAACAAATAGTACTTACTAAGTATGCATGTACTCAAGAAAGGACTAGTTTTAATTGCAGAAATTAATTTTAGTTCCGCATCCGGGATATTTATGTGATGCTTTCGGTGTTACTATTGCTTGGATGACGGTGACGGCTTATCATCAATGACCTAGGTTTATGTACTATAGTTATTGGGACAGTGACATTTCTATTGATAAAGTATTATAATTAAAATACAATTATTTACTAGGACTTTAGTGACGCTAAAGACAAACCGTTGTTTTGCATAATCATCGATATAATTGTCATCACTCATCGTGCGATAGCTGATGATTCACGATACTGTCTCGGAAGTAATCGAATGAGTGTGTTCAGTCGAAATCTAAGCCGCTGATCTAATAATTAATGTTAGGTAATCTCAGAATGAAACGTAACCTCAACATTAGACAAAGGCGAGACTGCAGAAACAACCGCCGGAACAATTGCAGCTAGACATGTATGTAAATGTAGTTAATTGGCTTCGTCACGCAATGGCGTAATAAGTAAGTGCATCGATTGAAGAACGTCACTGGGAAACAAAGGTATGCAGAAATATTGAAATATGCGAAGATGTAGACCACACTTTGACGCGTGATGGTGAGGTTCCAGGTTCAATTTCCAGCGAAGCAAAAATTTTAATGATGTCTTTAATTTCTGTTCTTGATCTGGATGTGTGTCCTTTGTTTATTTGTATTATCCATGGTACTAAATACAGGAAGTCCTAGCGTAGGGCTATGAGTGTGTAGCATTATTTATTTATTTAAGTTTGAAGGCTATTTTTAGACGTGGGAAATAGTTAGTCCATGTTACTGTTTGTAAACAACAGTGCGCGTTGGTCTCCCAAACAAGAGTTTGGGTTCGAATACTACATGCATTTCTAAATTTTAAATATTAGCCCGAATTTAAACACTTGCCAGAGTAAATACTCATACTTCATAGTATTGTTTAAGATTGGTGAAGTTTACCAATCCGTAAGTATATATTGTTAAAATTTTATCCACTTGCGTGATTTCGTCTCATTGCCCACTACGATAATAATTTTCAATATTTAAAATAATCAGTACCTATTGTCAAAGAAAATTTGTGGTAAGCTTATAATAGGTCAATAACCTCGACAGGTTAAGGTATTGTTTACGGGTTCATAAATCACAATAACTTGGTCCTACTCGTGTTGCTTACTTTGGCTTTTATTACGCTCTAAATGTTTTTAATTCAGTGAGCGTTCCTTTGTCCAGATACTATACACTTAATAGTCTGTTTTCGTGCCGTATTTCCTTAGCTGCGTTGTTCTCATTACAGGAAATGTTTAAAAGTAAACAGTGCTATCTGTGGCAACAATGCGCGGTATTATACCTTGGTGTAGGAGTGACGTGAGGATAAACGTGTGTGTGTGTGTATTAAGAGCTTAAGTGACCCAGTTTCTACTTTGACCGAGTGCAGTTATGGTGGGACCGATAGCTTATCGTGTGGTGTATGCGATCGATAAACCACTCGAACATAGGTACCACTCGCTTTGAAAGTCACGTCGTAACATGAGAACCAATTTCCTCTTTGTTGGTGTCTCTGTGTTATGGATTATGTTGTACGAACGTTGTCAAAACTCGTTGCGATCTCTTCATGGATTTGTTATTTGGTTTTTAAAGGTCACTCAGCAAGATTCGCTTTTGTTTTCGTAGGTAAAAAATTTCGGGCCCTAGCGACCAAAGAGAAATTTACTATTAACTTTTGTTATAGTAAATGGCCTGAGTGGTCTAAACAGTCGCAACTCGTAGGTTTCCTGTTTATTTACATCTTTAACAAGCGATCGCGCAACATCGTGTCATTGAAAATATATTGCATTTGTTAACTCACGGCACGTGCCGCGATGAGACGTAGCTCGTAGCTCGCTCGGTCCAACCAAACGCACTCAAATGGGCGTTCCGTTCCAAAGTAGGGTCACCAAACTGGTGGTAGAGACTTGCGCTTGTGCGTTTTATTAAAGACATCCTTCTGTTTCGCTGTTATTATGCCTTACAAATAATAAGTCGCTATTACTACAACTCCTACATTTAATTGCAGTCATAAAAACTGTTGACTCTAGTTCTGAATCCAGCGCTATACGCAAATGTAATAGGTACTATAATATTATTTTTTTTAGGAATTTTTATTTGCAAAAAAATACGTAAAAATGTCTTAAGATACTATTCCAGTACAATCCACAATTAACCACGATGATAGCATCCAATTGTTATTATACCTTAATGGTAACCCTAGTGCAGTCGAATGTTTTGGTGGGGAAGTAACGAGCTCACATCGAGAACAGTGCATCGTCCGAGACCGGTTCTGGCTGATGGTCGAACTACGTCACTAATCTTGAATCTTGACCCACAGATGCGTTGGGCCAGTTTCTAATATATTTACGTTTAAAGGAAATTGTTTAGGCTTCTCGGATTCTTCACTAAATAAATAACAATCGTGTAAAATTCTTGGGACAAGGGTGTTTGTGATATGTTTTATACATACATACGCGTACAATATACGCCCATGTTTATGCTACTTGCAAAACTGAGAATGCAAAAATTCTAGTGCGGAGGTATCTCTGCGAATAATTTTTTTCTAAAGCAGTCTTATCTAACTGAGAGAGAGAATTTTATTTACTGAGATTATTCTTTTTATTCCGCTTACCGCAAAATGTTGAGTTATTATGACTTGTGAATAAAAAACAAAAAATTGAAAGTTGGAAAGAGTAATGGGTCAAGTGTTTCATTTTACGCAATTTTCTGTTCATTAAAATGTGATTGAGGGCGTTTTCGCGTTGATATTCAGGTTCAGGTACTTTAGAGGTTTTTTTGGCAGCTTCAATGTTTGTGTACTGTTATGCTTATAAAATTTTATTTTTATAGCTGCATTAAGTAATTTATTTTCTAAATGTAAAATAGTACCTTTTTTACAAGAGAGGGATTCTGACTTATTTGTATAATATTGATAAGTTTTATCCTTCGAATAATAAACAACATAATTCGTCGAATTTGCCCCAAGTAAGATATACCGAAAAAACTAACTCAGGTAGTGCTAATTTAATTAAGAATGTAATTAAAATAAATTGTGGCCAAACTATTCTGTCTGTCGAGACCCAATTGAGACTTAATTACAGCATTTGTAAATTCAAATTAGCAGAGATGTACCCTAGAGCTGTTGAAATTTTATCTTAATGTTTTTTTTTTCTTTATTTCCAGTGCTGCGGACAGTGCGGACTCTCCGATACTGGAAGAGGCGGGTGAGAGTGGCTCTGAACAGAAACCAAAGCCGCTTGTCAAATATGGCGAACTCGTTATACTTGGGTAAGTTTTTTAAAGATGATGCGCTATGTAACGAACGTTGCCATCACTTGTTGATGACAAAATTTTTGCGAATAAAAAGTAATGGAAATGGAATTTGCAAGTAACGAACGCCTGACTAGAGTCACCGATTGGTTTTCATCATGGCAATGCACCATTATGTTACACATTTTGTTTGAGTATGTTTTGACTTTAGTTACTTTTAAGACGATCCGATTTGGCGCAGCTTACCATGCCGTACAGCCGTTTAATGGGCCCTGGGTTAAATTCTTAGCTAGGCAGATGTTTGAATGATTAATTTAAATTGCGGTTTTAAGTCTGGTTGTCCTTGTCTGTTTGTTTCGCTCATGGCACCCACGACAGGGAATCCTACTATAAGGTTTTTAATACTAGAATTTAATACATATAATATACCTACGTTTATACATACATTGTTATACCTTATTCGAAAAAAACAAAAAATAGTTACGATGCTACGAGAGTTACGGGACGCAGATGCTTCAATCATATCATTCCCTTTTCCGGTTTATTGCCCTCTCAAATTGCCAGTGTAGAAAATATTTTATGTCTGTTTTATGACCGTACGAAAATTGAATCAGAGCAATGCACCTGACTAATAATATCATTATATTGTTCATAGGATATTCGGTTGCTCAGAATGCTAAAAACCTTTTGACGATCTGTATTGTAGAGCGCAATGTTTAGTATAACGGACTAGCTTTCAATGGGACCTTATAGAAAAATATAATATTCTGGGGGCTATACCTACGTGTGTGGGGTTATTAAAAAAAATCTCTAAATACTATTTCAAGCCTTTCGATGTCGTCTCTTGCACGGAGACCTTCGCAAACATAAAGAATTAAATAAAAGCAGATTTTTGGAGTAAAATCATCTAATAGGGATGAATGAAGTACATTTTGTACTTTTTCCAACTATCTAAATCAGATCTTGCCTTTATTGTAGGACACTTATAGCTTGATTACGTCATCAGATGTGAAGAGGCCACTTGCATTCAAACGGCACGCCGCCGCCCGGTTCGATCAAGATGCCCGTTTCATTCAATCATCGCTTTGTAAAACCTTCAGCTAAATTGCCAAGCCTCATTAGACACTACAGCTTGAATTGGATACATCTTGACATTCTTTAATCGACTGGTGATTAGAGTATAATTAGTATTATAATTGTCAGTCGCTTGTTAAGTAAACGTTGGTAATCGTTTGTTGCTTGAGCTGTCTAGGAAGGATCTTATGTTATTATTTTTAGTTTTTGTTGAAAGAACATTAGTTAATAGATATCTACTTCTGTTCTGAAAATGTCACGAATACGGAAATATATCTAACGATAATAAACGGGACCGAATGTTTTATCGTCGCTTTCATCTAGACTTGTTACATTATTCTTATATTCGCTAAGACAGGCTAGATACCCCACAAGTGCCGTAAGGACTCCCAAACACCTAAACCAAATTTTTAAAGAATACTTTATCCTCTTTTTAATCCCATCATTACTCCAGCATATTTCCCAAGTCTCAACAATAACAAGCAGAGCCACGTGTATTTCATTCGGCAGCTATTTATTATGTTACTGTCATATTGTAGATTCATATTGCACATAATTTGCATATTCTACGCATGATTTAAATACCTATAAGATGTTCCCTGACGTACTATCTATCGTTAGATTGATTACTGCTGATGACATGCCCTTTTGTAATGACAGATTTCCTGGGATTTACAGCGATGTCCCATATTAGTACGGCATCTCCATATTCGTCCGCGGACTGTCACATTCACGTTAAATGACATCGCATATCTACTGTAGGATCGGACGTACGTGATCCTCGCAGATACAAATTGAATCTCGGTACGTTTATCTTTAGGGTTGTCACGTTCTCATTGATGGAGTTCAGCAGTTAAGATTATGTTGATTAGGCAAGAAAGTTTTGAGTCCAGTGACGCTTTATATTCCCTCCATTTATTCAAGATAGGGATTACAAGATGTAATTCATTTTATTCTTATGACTCTTTTAAATAGAAGTATAGCTTTATTATAATCTCATCAAAGTTTAAAGTGGCTTTTCATATTGTAAACCTTCATGCAAAACGTGGGTAGATAGATTTTTTCTCAATTTTTTAATTCCAAAATTGTGATTAATACTAATCAGTAATCACTATTGTAGTTGAAGAAAATAATTTTCGGTATTTTTTACCGCTACCAAAATTAGTTTTGTAACAATGCAAAAGCTTACAGTAAGAACACCTAATTTATACTTCATTTTATAACTAAATCCAACAAAAAAAAATACCAAATGTTAAATTATCGACATTGTTAAACTATTTAGTTGTAGAAGGACGGCTGTACACAATTGAAAGTATAAACCTCGAATCTTTAAATAACACGTAAGAAATAGTAGAACATTCGTTCTTTCATGACCTCTGCAACTTACAATCTGCAATTTAAAACTAGTTTTCCGGTTGAGTGATCGTTTTGAGCTGGTGTCAACAAATCAATATACGACGTTTTTAATGTTTTATTTATATGGATACGGAATCCGTTTACATTGTATTGTGGTACGCCGGTTGTCATTTGAGACAATATTTGATATTCTATTCCAACAAATGTTAGCATAAGCTGAACAAAGACACGACGGTCATCGGGAGATATAGCCGTTTATCACATTATATTTGCTTAATTTGTTGACTTATTTAGTGGCTCGGAGCATCTAATATCTATTTACATTTTTTTTTATTATACCCGAATGAATACCTACTTTAAGAAGCTGTGGTTACCTATAACTCCATTAGTTGACCAATGGAAAAAAAATTCATTCCCCATTACAGTTTTTTTTAGTATTTAAAAGAGACCTAAGTTCTTCCTAAGTTCCAGTTCTTTAACTAATGAAGTATTACCGAATTAGGTACTACATATTGTGATAATACGGATTTCCCTGTTTAGCTCGTTTATCTTTTGCTCCTTGTCAAAATTTCCTCTTTTTTGAAGCTGACCAGATGTTTGTCTTATGTTTTAACCTGTGGGTCTAATTCTGCTTTTCATATATGTACCTTTAAATCTTTGAGATAATAGCGTAGTAACGAAAACATGAGCTCGAAAATACCGGAGAGTTTTAGATGACCCGCTGGTTTATTTTGTTTTTTCTATTTTTTGAAGTTATCGACAGCCGTAAGAGTGGCGCAGTGCAGGCTTCGTGCGAACGACCAACTAACGTCGACTACGACCACTCAATGGTCCGAGATTGATTTTATGAGCCAACCGTGAAATTACTTCTTCCGTGCCGGCAACATCGTAATACATTCGTAGACCGCATAATACACGTTATACGAGTACGTGCGCTTTCGTAACTTTTACAGAAGAGTTATATTTTTATTTTTACCAAATGGAACATTATTATGTTGTCTTTTCCCATGACAGATTGTTGTTGGTAGATTATATTGTATAGATATTTTCTTTTCTTTTTACTCAGATGCTACATGTCAATCTAATGGTAAATGACTCAGATCTAAATTGTAAATCAATGAGAACATGTATTGAGGCTGCAATGATTTTTAAAGAAGAAATATAAATATGTCAGCCCGTGATATTGAACGAGGTATTAAACCTCTTTACACGTGAAGCCTTATTCTTAAGAATAACATTGTATATGAAACACTTGAAATAGGTCTACCGACATGTAGCTAGCTATATTAAGCGTTCCCTTTTTTTCTTCACAAACCTTTAAATTACAGGTAGAACTGTATTAGGTTAAGTAGCCTTAAGAGTTTATAAAATTTAATACTTCCTCCGTTCTGTCGCAGTAGCGTAAAAAAATAGACAGTGTGCAAAAGATCACAATCGTGCATAATTAATATCTGGTCTATTTTTGTTTTGTCAATTTACAAACACGCTAAATTCAGGAGCGGTTCGACTGACGGACACTACACTAGTCCAATTCTGGGTTTCATTATGTCTTCATGCGATGACGGTGTAGACTTCCGTAATTGGAGTTACCGAGTTCATGAAATAAGATCCTACACCCTACTATTGACCATTAACGTTGCGCATGGATTATTCGTTCGCCTCTGGCGGCGAAATTTGAAACCTTGGTCAATGATATTTGTATTATACACATATTTTATATTAAGTGATTAGGTTACTGGTATATGAAGCGCTTGTTGTTATTAATGGCTATATTAAGCGTACCTATAAAATTAAAAATATTTGTGAATTGCTTTGTTAGGTATATTGCGACTTATGACCTATTTAAAGTCAATCTAATCAATTTTGTTTGACTTTTATTGCTAAAACTATTTGTCGAAATTTTATAAAAGCATTATCTGATAATAACATTTCTTTCAAAATTAACGGTAGTTGATTTTATTGACTATTTATGAACTTTGCGCGCGATTGTTCTACTTACGTCTTACGCCCATGTGGTTTACCCAGCATGGAGCTAAAAAAACACGGTACAAGCCAATATTACGTTAACGGAGTTACGTTGGTTATACAATTATACGTATACAAAGGTGGCATTTGTTCGGTTTCCCATGCGACGGTGCCATCAACACATTGTCCAATTTCTTACCGCGTTCTATTGTAATTGTTGGATGTTACGGTGAATCCAAAGCAATGGGAATTATGTGAGACACACGCGTTGTGTATTGTCTCGCTCCGTACCTGACGTCTGACATTCTCACAAACGGACGGTAGTTCTTGCGGAAATTAAGTTTAGGTGACATCAAAAAGCAGAGATAGATAGATTTTCAATGTGAACCTAACCTATTGTCGCTGTAATTTTTTATTAATTTTGACTTTATTACTATAACATCGTAAATGTTAAGAAACTGCGTCGATTTTTACAGATAATAATCATGGTAGCATTGTCAATGACACTTAATTTGAAATGGATAGAAAATTATCAGTCGTTTAATCACGGCTCTTCTAAATCTAATATTAAAGGCGAATTGCTTTACGTGAAACTTCTTGATTTTTCTACCAATTATGTAGGTATCTGTATTGTGTAGTCTATTCTAAATGGGTTTAAATATTTTCAGATACAACGGATACTTGCCGGCGGGTGAGCGTGGTCGTCGTCGCAGCAAATTCGTGTTGTACAGACGACCGCAGGCAAACGGCGTGCGTCGCTCGAAGCACTACGTGGTGAAGACGCCGCACAGCAGCAAGGCCATCCTCGACGCGAGTCAGCACTCCATCTCGTACACACTCAGCAGGAGCCAGGCGGTTATAGTAGAATATACGGAAGATCCGGATACGGATATGTTTCAGGTAAGTGGAATTTAAATATCGAAAGACATAATGTCACATACGCCCTTTAGGTATTAGGGCATTATAACTATTAACTACACATTTAGACGTAACTTATGTCACGTAAGCCCTTTAGGTTTTACGTCGTCATAGCTACATGTATTTCGGTATTCAATCTTTCGTAAGCCTGTTGGCTGAAATACCTAAATTGAACTATGAACACGAAATCGGTTTGAATGTGACAGTTGAGGTTTTTTACAAATCGGTTTTGTTACGGTACCGGTTTGTACAATGCGATGTCTCGCAATAGTATAACCAGTATGGCTAGATATTAAACGTAATCTGTAACTTCCCACAGAGTTATCAAGCAATGTTTTCGTTCCAGAATGAGTGAGTAATATCAAACTAAATAACAATACGTGTAATGTCGTATAGTCTTGTGTACAAGTTCTTGGGATAGAAGTTTTTAATCGACTAATATAAATTAGTCGATAACTTAAGATTAGTTCAGACTACAAAGTCTGAACCTATGGAATGAAAAGAGTACAGAATAATAATAGAAACCATAGATATCTTTATATTTAGGATCTATATTAGGGACAGAAATAGTGAGCGACGAATCAACGACTACGCGGTGTGTTATCTATAGCTGCTATGTACTAAAGAGAAATACGTCGTCTTATCAATCTTCCTGATGGATTAAGCTCCCTCCATAAAAGTATATGGGAAATATAAAAGTAAGGCGAAGTAACATAACGCATTTTGAATATTCGCGAAAAGTTAAAGATGGATTTTAAATAACAGCACTAAAAAGAAAATATGATGAAGTGCTATGTAGACGTGTTAAGTTTTTTTTTCCAGTTGGCCATACGCCAATTCTGAATGCGGTGAAGATGCTTCATGTAGCGAATTAATGTCGTAACTCGTACTCGTAGCCATGACCGCTACGGCAAGGCTCGCTATAGAAAATTAAATTATTCGCTTATTTTTTCTATATCTAAGTATTTCGCAAATACTATTTCAAGGCGACCACTCGCTGTAAGTACTGGAGCTGTTAACGAAACGTGTTGTGAAAGTTGTGAAACTTTTGAGTAGACTGCGATTGGGAAACCTGGAAGTATCTTAAGATAAAACTGAAAGCCTCGCTCTGTAAATAAAACCTAGTTTCGAAATGATACGAAGGAACCAACCGGCTGTTCCTCATGTGTTTCGCTCGCCCGCTTATCTGCTAACAAACAGACTGTTTGCTTTTGAAAGCGTCGGAACAATGTGTTAGGTGATTATGTACAATAGGATCTGACCTGATGTAGTGCTTCCTTAATGGAATGAGAATATTGCCTGCGACTATGGCTGCTATCTTTCCAGAGTTTTCTAGAAGAGAGAATATTTAGGTAAAGCGTTATTTGTACTGCTAATTCATCTTTGTAAGCCAAAATAGATGTACGACTATTATTGTTCACATGATTTCCAGAAAGGTCAGTCAACAAGAAGACAAATAATGTAATGGTACATTAAAAAATGTTGTTTTGCGTGTATTTTTATATAAAACACTGGTTTCGTGCCAGAATCGATCTGCTACGTGATAATGGCATACTTTCATATTAAACCTCAGGTTATCGACCTAACTAATCGGTTTAGAAATAAAATGTAATTATGTCGTAAAAATATTCCTACGTTGCATCTTTGAATGACATGATGTCTTAAGCGGATAGCAAAAGTGATTGATGAATTTATGAAATTTCAAAAGATGGACCTGAAGTGACCACTTCTGAAGAAGAATAATCAGGGATTAGGTATTAGCTACAGAGATATAGTTATAAATTAAAAGCACAATTAAATTTTACGTCTATTACGTACTATCGACGAGATAAACTTTAACGTAATTATAAGAAACGATGCTGCCGCAGCGTTGTGGTTAGCTAGATGTGTACGTGAGAACTCGCCCAAAATCGTATCTCTTACGTAAACCTCGTCACGTGTATTTTAGGGTTGCCAGATGGGTCGGAATTCGACTGAAACTCAATATTTCATAATATTTTGTCATAACAGTGTGGTATGTCTAGATTTCCAGATTCTATACTCACAGACTTACAGTCACTTTGCAAAAAACTTATCATAGACAAATAATGTAATTGATAATTTTGTTCCTCCCACAAATCGCACAACGAAAGCGTCTATTTCTTGTACTATTGCTCTATTTAAAACAACAGATATTTCGGTATTGTTCCGGCAACCCTACCTACTTAGCGTTTCGTTAAGGCCCACTGTCCACGAAGCGTAGCTTTAGCTTCATTATAAGCCTTGTTTACACCTGCATCAGCTTACATACAAAACTATAAGCGGTGGCCTGCCGTTCCATGGACCTACTTTTATAATTTTATATGTAAGCTGCACGCAGGCGTACATTAATCGTATTAACAAGTGTCGCTGCGTGGAAAGAGGCCCTAAGGCTGCGACGTAGTGTTTACGCGTCGTATCCTGGCGTCGGCGTCGGCCGTATCTAATCGCACATGGGTTACTGCCCCCCGGCGCGAACAATGCGTTGGTCCCTCCTGTCCGCGACACCCGCACTGGGCAAGTGACAACGTACAACGACCCTATCGCTACATCTCGGCGCGTAACGAACGACAGATATGATGGGACCATGTTGTCCTCCTCATTGTATTGTGACAATAACCCTGCTTGAAACTGATATCTCTCTTCCTAAAGATCCAGAATTGAATACCCTGTTTATTTAGGTAACATTGTGAACGTGATATGCTTTGTTAATATTTTGTTTGTCTTCAACTGCGAAGTCAGTTATCGAGATTTTATCTTTGCGTGCGGACAATGTAGTGTTAACGTTTTTAATCATAATCGCATTAAATCGTAGTTAAGTCTATATAGGGAATTGTAGCAGATTTGAGAGTCTCACTGTTTATTTGTAAACATATTCCTTTCAGTTGGATCCCCTGTCTCCCCCCATTGGTGCCAATTCCCTATAGGATTAGGCAGTTCATTGCCGCGCCCGGGTCGGTCGACGCACCGATTCGTAGGACGACTTTGTCGATGTTAAAAACACGATGACCGCAAAACTTCCGAAGTAAACATTGCAGCTACGTCATCAATTTATTATCAAGTCAATCTCGCCACTTTTGTTTGCAGTGCTTCGCTAATTAATTTGTAGATACTCTTATTACTGCGTCTTTCAAGTCTGCACTTTATTTTGTTTTTATAAACATTTGAATCAAATTACAAAGTAAACTCTATTTATGTGGTTTTAATTAAATGTTTATTTATATTGTATTTAAAGACCATTATTGAGTACAGTTCCATCTATCAGATCCTATTCAAAAGCCAATTATGATCCATCATCTTGACAAAACAAAACAAATAATAATACCTGATTTATATTATTGTGTAGTATGTCCTCAAACGGTCAAGCACTTCAGAAATTATACGACCATTGACAGTCCGAGATATAGCTAACATGATTATTTACTACAATGTTTGTATAGCGTGTTATCGGACGCGCATTTTACAGTACGCAAATATTAGTTGAATGTTGCTGAATCAGTGTAGGTATTTCGAGTA
>LGAG01000473.1:238125-248700 GCA_001278395.1 Lerema accius
TATAATATTAGTATTTATAATATTAGTAGGATATTAGTAGGATAGTAGGATTAGTAGGATGAGACACAAACACAAGTCTGTTCTTACCTTATTTCCTGTACCTATGTCATTGTTTCTTTGTTTCATGTAACACAGTTATAATAATTCATAACAAAATAAGTATCTACTGTGATAACGTAAATGATAATCTAGGTGCCTAATAAGGTTTTTTATGAATTAATCCCTTTGTCTGATACCAAATCGCCTTAGACAAACAATTCTCAAGTACACAGCACATCATCAATCATGTCTGTTGTACTTATGTACTATCTTTCATTATCATTATTCACCTTCTAGGACTGCATATGACTATATGGGTCTTACTGAAATGAATGAAGTACAATTTAAATATTGCATCGTCAGATTCAGTACGATTTTGACTTTATCAAACATTTTGTTGGTATTATTGTCTGTAAGGACTGGGGCCCATTCACAACTGTTGCATTTCCCGTCATTTGGTTACAATCATGGTGACAGGTCAAAAATTATAAGTAGACGCGACGCATAGCGTCGAATAAATTTACAATGATCAATACAATTATTAGTGTCTTACGAATACTACATCCAAAGCATCTCATTACCGT
Source organism: Lerema accius (assembly GCA_001278395.1). NCBI lineage: Eukaryota > Metazoa > Arthropoda > Insecta > Lepidoptera > Hesperiidae > Lerema > Lerema accius. Next base: position 238,749 of record LGAG01000473.1, read on the forward strand.
TATAAAGTTGACTGGTGACGTCACAGGCGGGCCGGTCTGCATGTCAACTAGGGTGGCATGACGTCAGCGTGGGGGGAGGGGGAGGCGCGAGACGGCGTGGTCGGGCCAAGGACGTCGCAACACGCCGCGAGTCGCGACAATCGATATTGTGCCACGACAACATTAATGGCGATAACATCTGCACTGAGAGGAAAGTTGCTCTCGTGTACAACTGAAGTTGGCACTCGAATGAAGTTGCGCCTAGTGAGTTGTAAAGTGTCACGGTTGTACACCGGTCTCGGGAGAGCAGAGGTTTTCGAACCATTTTCTAGAAAGGTGTCCATATAATATGTAAGGCTTTTAAGGAAAAGGAGTTGAGGCGAATCTTATTTAATGTTACTGACGGAGAGAAGGATCGAATAATACCTACCTTAGGCCTGAAGGCGTCGAGTCAAATCTCATGACGTCTAATCGGAGGACCGGAAAATTGTCAAAAATGCTTCACCTAATTGCCATGGATGTCCCCTAAATCTACCAAAGTATATACTCTCCACAATCTTTAGTAGGTAGAGGTATTTAACTAACGCTCAACTATAATAAAAAAGGATTGACAAAAGTTTAATTATTCATTAGCGTTTTTGCTGCACTCAAGTTTGTGAAAACCAGACGTAGATAGATATAAATAATTTTGAAATACCTATTTCAATCTTCAATTCTTTTGTAATATAAATTAGGTAGGTATCTGTAGATGGAAACAAAAAACCACGGCAACCACGATAATAATTTACGTAAAGCCAGCAATCGTGATTGTTAAATCGGTCTAATCAAAAAATTGTCGTATAAGGTTGTTTTACAATCGATGAGGAATTTCATTGAACTTTTTGTGCTGTCTGTACAGAGATAATAATTATTTATTATACCTATTTTACAATGCAATACTTAACAAAAAATACAAAGAGGTGCAGTTTGTCAAGTTATAAAAGAGGTACATCTATTAAATGAAGAATAATCAGAATTATTTGTTCCATCCCCTGAGTGTCTCAAATACTCGGACGTCTTAGTAAGATGCACCTGGATTGCCGTGCTCCGGTCTAAAAGACAGGGATCCAACGTCATTATTGCCGTCATAAGGCATACGTTTTACATTCTGGTTCTGACTAATATTACCCCCAAAATAGGGCTTTTTACGAATGGGAGTATAGTAGGTAGGTATAGACTCGTTCAACTACATTGACTGAACGGAAACTATGTGCATATCTTATAGTCAGTACCTTACTGTCAGATGGAACTTCGATCAGTTGTCTGTATTTCTTATGATATCCAAATTGTCCAAATGTTACGAGTACTATCGAGAATTCGTACAATTAGAGATCGTTCAGCAACCGCTAACAGAAAGACTTGCAAGAATACTTTTTTTTTTGCTTGCTTTAGATACGACCAAGGCAAGGATGGATAGAGCGTGCTACGATACTAGTTACTCTAAGCTACTCTACAAAAAAATCACAAAACGCACCATATTTATTATAAATCGCGTCGAATAAAGTTGCTCATATAATTGTGATCGAACTTCGCTTTGACAAGTTCGTTTGATCATCAAATACTGTCAACATTTAATACTCATATTTCCACGCCCGTTGACCAGTGTGTGCGCACGGCTGTTAGATTACGTGACCTTGAGAAAACCTGTTCATTTCTATCACTGTCTCACGGAAGAGGAAAGACCTCTGACGACCTCCCATAGAATTTGTTATGAACACTGATCGTCCGATATTCCGATACCAACTGTATTCATTCATAATATTTCACACGATTATAATGAGTTTTGTATCGACTCTACAAAATTTCTAGTGTTGTAATCGTCGGTACAGACCACAAATGATTCGTTTCATTTTGTGTATTAAATACTATAAAAATCGATTGCTTTTTCATTAGTCCCCCTTAACTGGAGAACGGCTTGTACGATGTAGATAATTTTGTTTTTAATTTTTAAATATTCATGAAAGCCCAGTGTAAGTTTAAACGCTGATAAAATATGGAAAAATTACAAGGAAAATAGTAATATAAACATTTTTTTCACCTAAATAGTACCTATATTCGTAGGTGGTACTAATTTCAACATTAAAAGACATCACAACAAAATGTAGTTGACAACATTACTGAAAATATAACTGTTTGCTCGAGAATTTTCCACCGTTATGGCCTTCTGGCCTATTTTCAATAATATTGCTCGGTATTGTCGAGTGTACTGTATAAGTAAAGAAACACTTTTCATTGTTATTTTTTCGTTGGCCTGTGTTCACGGCACATGTGAATCACAAGCGATTACCCTAATGAAGCCTTTTGAGCGCGATTGGCACTCGAATGGATGACGCTTAGTGGCACATCATGAGCATTTTACACAGGCAGAACATAATAATTAATTTAATAAGGCCTCAACTTCTTTTATTACATAACCATCCCTACATAAGTTGTTTAGATCAAATGACAAATCATACAAATCTTAGTAGATATTCTAATGCAGGACTTACCGGGCGTCTTTCGCCTGCTATATCATGATTCCAGGTACGCAACAGAATCACTTCTAACTTCTAATCTAACCTGACGTAACAAATCATCTGCAATAAAAGATCCCATTTCACTTTTACAACCAATTTCGCTACGTGCGTGTGAAGATTCATCGGGTTAGGGTGGGGGGAAGGGGGGGACGTCGAGACGGTTCATCGGACCCCCAGGTCTGTGTGTCTGCTTGTTATTTTACGTCTAGACGAATGAGAGTAACATTAAAGTAATCGTCAATAACATTTGAACTCCGGTACTGCGTCGGTATGACCTTTGTTACTCACTCACTGATAGAATTGAAGATGTACTGTACCTATAAAGAACAAGAGTTGTAACTAAAAATCCGCCTGCGATTTTATTTACGGGGCCATAAAAATATTATGTAGCTTAAGTTACTACCACAATACAGACGAATCGCGTGATATCATACATGTTGAAATACGTCAAGCCATTTGATCTTCAGAGGATGCCCAAGAAGTGGCCAATCATAAATACAAACATTACCCTCCTTCTGGTTCAGTGGGGTATTTTGATGGTCTTGCTTTATAATTGGCATTTAGTAAAGCTTTAGAATGTTATCTACATTATATCGATGCATGCATGTTCAAAAAGTTATTGACCGGTTTAAGGAACTTAAGGCGTGATCGATAGTTCGGGGTTACCGTTACTGCAAACTGAGTATGTTCGTAGATCTGATGGAACGTCAAGTAATAACGGTGATATCTATTGAAAGGTGTCGAAGTTTTTTTCGTAGGTTTTGCGTGGGTTTTTCCTTCACAAAGTTGTCCTCCAAGTTGCATCGACATCACATGGTGGATGGTCGAAGTCGCTTCAGATTGTATCTGACATAGAGTAATATAAATTGTAGAGATTGTATTCAGCTTTATAATAAAGGAACTCCCATCCGAGTATTACTCACATTTCAGTGGTGAATAACCCATAAATATTTTTTTGAAGTTGAATTTTAACTACGCGTCGCGCCTGCTTTTTCATTAATGAATAATTGGACTTGGGAGGGACTTGATAACGACTGATTTATATTCTGAGCACGATTTAAGGTTGCCGAGGAAAATAATGTGTCCGTCACATGAAATATTGCTAGCTTGTGATATTGCTATCGTGAATATGCACGTAAACGGAAGTAGTATTCGGCTATATTTGTATCGGATACCGCTATTCAAACAGTTAATTGAACATACGTTTCGTGGTTTAGTTGCTTAGAAACGGTGGCCTTCATTGATAAAACATTTCAACGAAATGTATTGTTGTATTTTTTAAGTGCTTTCTTATTGGTTGAATTGGTTGGTGGACCATAAAATATAATAAGGCGTAGTGGATTGTGTAGGGCATATTCCAGCATGATTGGCAAGTGCTGATTGGCGGATTTCAAAAGAAGAGCGAGCCTTTATTTAATGTTGACAGATTTCCTAACAATGAAACTGCTCTTTCAATTGTTCGTTTATTGTAATTTAGATTATTTCGTGATATTAATCTTTTTAAAACACGGATACGTCGAAGGCCATAGGCACTCGCATTGTTTCTTCATTACCAGCATGACAACTGAAGAACGTATTAAACATTCCATGTCCAGTTAGTGTAATATAGCTATATTACTAAAGTATTTCAATATATTCCATAGTCTCAGAAATATACGTATGGTTAGTTAGCGTGCTGTTGATGAGAGGGATCAGTTGTCCCGCGTCCCAAGAACGGCGTTTATTAAAATCGAAACAGGTCGTATAGTAATGTATTCACGACGGCGACGCACAAGCCATTATAAATGGACCGTTATGCCCTCATCGCAGTAATCATTGGCACGCACCATCAGCTTACGTTGATGGTGAGTGATTGAAGTTAAATCTGAACATATATCTTCAATACTTGTATATATGGAATAAGCTCAAATTATAACGCATTGGGTCACGATTCTTCTGCGTGGAGTTTAGAAGAAATGAAAAATGTATAAGTATCCAAATAAATAAATAAAGTTGCGATAAAGATAATTTTGTTCCCGTTAAGAATTCCTTTCCGTCACGCTTCAGGTATAAATAGGAAAGAATGTGCGACAAAAACAGCTCGCGTAGGAAGGAAATTCCAAGAAGGTTTTGATAATTCTAAGGATGCTTAAACCCATCTTACTCGGTAGGAAATGTCTAACGTGCCGAACCGAAAATATCAAGTACCGTACTTGGAGTAAAATCAATCAACGGGAATAGTTCCAAGAAGGTTCGCAATTCAGTAATCTACTTGACAAAAAATAAACAAAAATAGGCGTGACGGTATCGTTCAGCATTAAAATCGAAAGCAACAATAATCTATTCAAGACGCGGAGGCCATTATAACTGGCCCGTTAGGCCGATGCATTTGACCTCCTTGCGGCTAACTCAATTTATCTGCCGACTCGCACGCTTCGCTGTTCGCTATACCCGTTGTTGTTAGAGTTGGGCGTTTCTTCGCAGATATTATACGTCTTAAAACGATAAAATACATTTTATCCACACTTTTGATAGTACCAATTCGGTCGTTTCTTTCAATAAAATGAATAAGTATTGAATAACCCTACCTCCTCACATCGTGGGAGAAGACCCGAGCCAAACAGTGAGACAGTTATGGGTTGTAATAATGATGATGAAATAAAAAACTCATAGCTCCATCGTAGGATTCCCTATGTCGTGGATGGCTGGGACAATACAGAAACACTAGAACACCCAGACGAGAACCGAAGTAAAAATTTCATTATCTGAGTAGCTGGGAATGTAGAGTCGTTGGTCAAAAGGGACCACTCGAACCCGATCGAATGCTTCCTAGATGGGGCAATTGGTAGGCACTACGATTATTACGTTGGTGATGTACTTGAACTTTGCTGATAATGTTGCTGATTACAGTAAGCGTGTGATTTGGACTCGTGTTTCAATGGCGATCTGGCCTGTCGTTGTGACATTGTTGATGTGATTTTAAATGTAATGCGCGCTGTGATATCCTTATCATACAAATTCTACAACAAACTAATGTGTTTATTTATTCTTTTCAATATGTTAACATAAGTAATCGTATAACGTTAGGTATAATCTTTGTTATTTAATTAATGTCCAAGGGGAAAACGTGAACATTAATTTATAAGAAACCTTTTTTTCATCTTGGTTGCGAGTAAGGAGATCTAATAAACGTTTTCGGGGCAGTTTGACAAAGAGTTCGGGGACTGTCCGTTGGATTCGTGAAAGGCGCAATTTGGCGCCTCAGGATCTGAAATTGGGTCGCACTGCGAACATTGCCGACGTCCCGGACCTGCGGCTATATATTGAAACTTTATTCTCCTTCGCCCGACTCTCGCAAGAAAGATAAACGAGTCATTGTATCCAGCCAATCCTCCACCATCTTTGAAATAATCTTTTGTTTGCCGGACAATGGCCGCGAGAATTAGGATATACCGAGGCGATGTGTAAATACTTCGAAACACATGTCCATGCGTACAAGTAAACAATCGGCCATTCATTGCCAAACCGTTGTTTGTATAAATTACAAATAGCCTTGTCAGTTAATCACAGTCGTCGGTAAATCCTTTGAAAGCCGTGCGACTTAGCGTACGGTTTTCGGAAGTAACTATTGTGTACGAATCGTCGAAGTAATTTTATCATGTGTGTTTATTGTACTTTACTTCACTATTGTTCAGGAGGACCTTCTAAAAGCCTTCACATAAATATTCTTCACGAATTTAAGGTTTGAAGTTAAATGGCAGATTGTTTGGCATTACAGCAATTTGTTTTGCTTTCGATTTCGAAATTTTCACACGATCATACAGAATATCTGTTAAATAGCACAATTATGTCAAAATCAAATTATTGAAGAGATACCGATGTGATAAGTAAAGCGGAAAATGAATGTTTATTACATTTTAGGGTTTACTAAGTCACAGGTCAACCGCATTTTTCCTTGCGGCTTCTTTGAAATTCACGTTCGTATTGGGATTCCCATTTCGTAGCGGACGTCCGAATGAATTTGTGTTCGTGTTTTGTTTTTGTAAATTACCTTCGTAATTTGCCTATCGATATTCATTAACCGTCTCCATTTTCCTATATCAGGTGTTTTATGTTAACTGTTTTATACCTATTTAATTAACTATATTTATTAAATCTGTTTAGGCCAAGTTAAAATTCTCAAAACATTAAAAATAAATGGTTAAAATACAAAATTGGCAGACCTCCGATGAATCATTGAGCACCTCTTATGCATGCCAGAGGAGAGGGTTTCGGTCTGTTGTAGTAGATAGAAGTCCCACATAATTTAGTCGATGTCTAAAACATGCGTATCGATTGGAGATCCCAAAGGCCTAAAACAGAATACAATGCACGTACATATACTAGATTTGTAACTTTGGCAACTTGCATGTTTAGGCCCAAATATAGGGGTCTATTTTTCATAGTTGCAATTCGCTTATGACAATGAATTTTTTATATTGTAGGTACGTAGTGTGTTGAGCTGTGCCCACTGCAAATCACGTAGGCTCCACCAATGTTTTTTTATGAACACGTGCTTCGAAATTCAATATTCGATTTGAACGGTGCACGTGAGTCTACGTGGAGGAGACGTGGCTGATACCGCGACGTTTCTTAATCAATAGTATAGTGAGACAGATAAAAGGTTATCATCTTGTTTTATCAAGCGTAGGTCTAATTAATAATTACGACGAATTCGTTGTCCAGAACAACCAATTATAAGATAACTTAGACCAAAGTACGCACTTCCATACAATGTTACTATATATTTATTTCATTCAGATGTTATATTTTTATGTTTATCTCACATCAATTTATGAGGTAATGTTTGTTTGTTTTGTAAATAACTGTCCGGTACTGTTGTTTTAATTATATGGCATAGCTTAAACTTCCTTCTGTTTTCCCCGTGTGGTTTACACGCAATTACGCATCTACCGGCAGTAGGTACATAAATAGGCAACTAACTAAAGATAATTTTAGACTTACCAAAGGCCTTTCTGTCCCTTTATTACGTAATGTACATACGCTGCTGCGTTGCGTACACCATACATTATAAATTATTCTGCCTTTCTATTATGCTGGCCGGGCCCTTTCGTCCCCTTTCATCGCATTGGCGGTTAATAGTTGTTGTCGATTATTTTATGGCGGTCAGGCTTAGAGCTTTTGGTTATGGCGGTACCTACAAACAACCTACATTGTATCATACCAAACACATTTCGTGTACATTTTTACCAAGATGAAATTCTTTGGCTCGGCTAAATATTAAAAAAGTTATCAGATATCATGTAGTAGAGCAAAGCGTTTAAGGCTAGATGCTCTGAACTCAACAAGCCCTTACTTCAAAAACCTAATTGTATACCAGAAAAGTAATGAAGAGTGAATAAATTGTTCAGAGTGCGTACATGTGACGGTAGCGAAACGGCCGAGCTACAATATTTTTATTAAGGTGTAGAGTTTGTCAAGTAGAGCTTGTGTGTTTGAGAGTGCGCTATGCTTGGCTTGTCTTGGCAGAGCACTACGGTGCCGCCAAATACATACGGTGCCGCCATATTTTTTTACATAAAAAAATTAATTACATTATTTTAGGTTATTATAACGTAAATAGATGAATGGCAGCAGCGATTGCACGCGTGTAACTGTATGGCGCATATAATGTAGTCGTATAATCTAGTGGGGTGAATCGCTTGGCCTATTGAAACATTGCTAATTAATACGCACAACACTTTTGTAAGATCTAATAGGCCAGCGGGTCACGTACTAAATTCCGCTTTGATGTAGTAAGAACTCTTTGTTCGTATCGACACAACATGTGACGTATGATTTTATCCTCGTTATATGTGCAAATTATGGGTGAAAGTTCGAAAGTCCAGTTATACTTTTCTATTACTGAAATTAACCTATAAATTAATTAATGTTTGCATCAGCTGGAATCCAATGCTGATATGTCATCAGTCAGTCGTCATGATCTTTTGATCTGTAGCCTTATTATTCTACGTATGACCTTTGGTTTATAAACCTTTACCAAGGCGTCATGGGTGGGTAGACAACAGTTTGCCATTGCACATTACGCTTTGTGCACATTTGACCTCGTACAGATATTTGGTATCTTATCATACCCACTCGTCTGATACTCGGCTGTGGTTTACGAAACAATCCAACAGCACTTACTGCATAAAGGATGTCCTATTTCGTGGATGTGAGTCGCGTGGGCCGCGGACTGCGGGCTGCACTAAGTGACACGGTGTTGCATTGTCGCCGGTAAATGTGCCTCGGTGATCTATGTTCGTAAAGTACCACACAAGCGTACCTGTTATCTTTACTACTATCGTAACTGTATCTACCGCAGAGATGGTTCAAACCAAATGAATTGTCAACAGAATCCTGTGTGCCTGTTGCTTACGCTCTAGCTATTTGAGTGAAAATCTATGTTTACTTGACTCTGGGAGGATAATGTTTTTTGAGCATTGTTAAGTATACGTGGATATATGTTGTATCTATGTTCTTTGGTATGCTCAATAGTCCAAATATAGGATGTCACTGGATTGATCTCCATTGTGGAACTGACAAAGACAAAGTAAAAAAAAACAATTACCTACATGCACCGAAATAGCATTACATTATAACATGTTCTTATCTATATATTAAGTAAAAAATCTCTCTAAACTCTTTTAATATTAAGAAGCTGATATAAAATTGTAGCTGTAGGTACACTTACAGTAGGTATAGATGGAAAATGAGGACGCCATGAAGCTCATGACAGCGTTTGAAGTCTAGGAAATTGTGTGCAAATCCGGCGTGTCACTTGTGTGGAATATGTTTCCACTTGGGACATTTCATTCGGAAACTTTCGAGACGGAAGCCGGAAATATTGGAAAGGATAACTGTCGTGGTTGAACATATTTGAATGGTGAATATTGTATGGAATAAAGAAGACTTCATATATTTTATGGATATGGATGGATATTTATAGATATTGTTTAGTTTAATTAATATCTTCATCTTATATTTTCTGTCCATATAGTAGTAACCTACTATCGATGTCAATGACCGTAGAAATGGTTTTTAAAATTTGCGAAATCTTTTAACCGTAAAAAGCAATAGAAAGTCTTATAATTATAAACATTGGTTTGCACAAACATAAAAATTATTACTTTTATTGTTTAATTAAAAATGTTACAAACAGCTTTTATTTTATTGAGTACAAAGGTATGAAATAGTTGTTATTATTTTATTATCATTATTTTCAAAGGGACTTTCGATGTTGCTTTTTACATGTTTTGCTTATTGATATTGATATCTATGTCCTATATTATGATTATAGCACCGACCTAGTACAATGCTCATAATTTTTTTTATCGTCCATTGACTTTGTTCATAATTCGATAACACTGTTTATCTCTTTTTGTTTTTATTCTATTTAA
>LGAG01000473.1:273774-289760 GCA_001278395.1 Lerema accius
AAAGGAGGATCATGTTTTTCCAACTTATATAATGTTTTTATATGCATTTCTTTGACATACTACACAGCCTAAGTGACAAGTATCTACTTTTACATAATTCTCCCTTCTAAAAAGTCAAACAAAACCTCCCTATGATGTTACATACCTACATAATAGTTACCTAAACATTCTAAAACTGTATTCTAGTGCAGATTAAGTTTAGTAGTAATAAGCACACGTACACACTGATCGTAGGCGGTGGCCACAGCCAGGCCTGTCTGATCGCGGTTCCACTCCAGCGCGTTGATGGGCTGCGTACTGACCACCATGCGCTGGAGACGGTTCAACTTGCCCGGTACACCCACCGCACTCCCATTGGGTTCCATACAGGACCTCTGCTCTGGGTACTCGCTGTAATGTGTAAATTGGACGTGTAGATTGAGCGGTATATGTATAATAATTACAAGACGTGTGTATTGGCCTTAACAATAGGTATATTAAAGATATAAGAGAGTACCTATACAGCAAGTATATTCTTACAAAAGCTTCCCTGGAAGCTTCTCCTACTAAATCCTCTGCAAATCTCCGGTGGCGCAACATGGCAAAGTATGCTTTAAGCTTCTCAAACTTGAGTCTAAGCTGTCTCAGATGAGGAGAAACTAGTGCTCATTATGTGGGTCATGGGCTGGGAATAACCGAAGTTAGGTACTTACTATTTCCATAGAGAGACTTGACCATTGCCGGCACAGGTTATAAATATATCACGGTTTTGAGGAAGATGTCGGGCGACCCAGATCGTTCCGCTTTTGTTACAATTGCTAAGCACCTGAAATGATAAGAACAGATTGATCTATAATATAATATAAGTACTTATAGAAAAACCTGATTAAATCTGATCATCAAATTACGTTAAAACTACGATAAAAATATTTCTGGTAAATCAGATATTAAAATCGGCAGATGCAGATACTGACCTGTGCAAATCCTTTAGAAGGATTTTGTGTCCTGACGTCAAACACATGAAACTTCCCTTCCAATGTGGTTGCGATCAGCTTATTCATTGGTATATCCTTGCGGTCAAATTCTACTGAACACACCTGAAACGTAAAACTGATTAAGGTGGGTGTAGATACAGTTTTAGTAAAGGATATGTGACCTATCGCTGTTTGTTCCTACGTAAGTGTCATGGTGGTATACTAGATATTGATATGACTAAGTAAGGGACGAAAATTATTTATTTATTTATTCTTTATTGCTCCAACAACATAGTGTTACAATAGGTGGGCTTAATGCTAAATAGCATTCTCTGACAGCCAACCTTGGGAATGTGCAGAGACGCTTGAAAAACATTACCCTTCTTCTAGCGCTGTCGGGTAAAAAGCAATAACGTACGTACCCCATTTTTCAAATTGCACTCCCATCTAAGCGACATGTTGCGTAGATCAAACATCTTAACGTCGCCATTATCGTATCCGGCGACCACAATTCTCTCGGCTTCATTGTATGAGTTGCCGAAAGCTACCGCCCAGCAGTCGCGTACTGTTTCACCCTTCATAGGCTGCATATTAGCCACAGGCTTGCCTCTCTGTCGCGGGTCCCATACCTTGACTGTACCTGAAGAATGTGAATAAATTTATACACACTTTAAATACAATACACTTACACTGATTGACAAAATTTTAAACCAGTACTCTGTGTAGCATTGGATAGGTGCACACATAAAACAATTATTTGCTTATGCTATAAATATGCCAGTTATCATCTAAAGCTGTGCAAGGATTAATAAGACTGACAGAGACAGACTATATTAGTATCAACACCTACTTCATTAAAATTATAAAAGAATATCCAATATAGGTACATACAGATTTTAATATGTTACAGTTTTAAGGGGAAATAATCACCATCTCTACTGCCTGTCACTATTTCAGGGGCTCCACAACACATAGTATTCCCGCCCATTCCATCCATGTTGTTTATAATGTCTGTATGCTCTTTTGCAATGTACACTTGGCAACTTTTTTCTATGTCCCTAAAATAAATTAGCAATTTAATTATGATTCTTTATCAGTGAACTAGTTTATTAGAATAGTACTGAAAACATTTTTGTTATAGAAATAGCAGAGTGATCAGTTTTGTACATTCACCTTATGAACACCAAAGTCATTGTATATTGTGGTACAAGACAACTAGTATCTATTATTAGCTATTGTTTCTAAAGCCAATATTTAAAAAAAACAGTACTGCTGGTTATTATTGTCAAAAACCTATTGGTAAGCCATGTTGCAACTTCATAAAAAGTTTGAACATTCATCATTTTATAACAAACGAAATTTTATAACGAACGAAAAGTTTGAACATTCATCATTTTATAACGAGACTCAGTCAATGTGATTGTTACATATTTCCAAGAAAATAAACAATTGAAAAACATGTTTACCATATTTCTAAAGTGCCTTTGAAGTCACCTGTGGCCAGTTTTCTTTCAATTTCACTACTCGCTCCAAATGTTCCACACTTGAATGAATTGGGTCTTTCAATCAGTTTCACACTTTTTAGTTCCCCAGAAGTAATTTCGAAAAATTCTATGGTACCGGAGCCTCTTGGTATTGAGCCTATAACAACAAACTTGGCGGAGCAAGGAACCCATTTACAATCAAACAGCGAATGGTCTAAATTTTTCTCAATGTGAGTGATGATTTGAGGAGTGTCCGGACTATCCATTGTTTTAAGTTTGTACTGTATCCACAAGAGGCACAAAATAATCTGTATTTCTAATAAGTTTAACCTCAAAGATAAACATTATCGTTGCTATGACAACCACTTTTATTCTGTCATCGACGGGTATACGGGTATAGACAATAATAGACCAATCAATATTGATAAACGTCATTTTGACATTTGTCATAACAGATAAATAATTAAAGATATAATTTATTCGTCTTTGGCTGAACGAACTCCAGCTATTTCCAGAAAAAAAGAATGATTATGATGTCATTTGTCAATGTCAACATTGTCAACTTTCCAATTCAGCAAGCCATTATTGTCAAGTTGTCAAATGTCAACTTTTCAAGAAAAGAAAAAAATTTCGCCTTGTATCTGGAATGGAATTTGATAACAAAGCGACCAAAAAATCCTATAATTGAATAGTTTAATTAACTTAAAGCTTTATTTAAATTTCAGCCATGGGTGATAAAAAATACAAACAAAGCGTAAGTGTGGTTATATTATTTCTTAGCAGTTTGCAAGTATGCTAAACTATTTCTTGCTTTTACTGTTATTTGTATTACTTTGCAGAAAGCAGATATCGCTAAGCAGTTTGATTTGCCCGAACGACAATCGAAGATTACTTCGTTGTTGAATCAAGCAGGGCAGGCTTACTGCATTTGTCGTTCTTCAGATAGTTCACGGTTTATGATGTAAGTAATTCCAAGGAAAGTAAGAATCCCCCTCATCCTATAAACTGTGAAAAAAGACTTCCTGTTTGTTGTTTTCTAAGGTGTAAAGCCTTTGAGCAAATTGATACAATATATGGGAAAGATGAGAAAACTATAAACTATCTAGATGTTTGTTAAAACTGTTTAATTCATAACACCACATAATGACACAAATAAATGTAAGAATCTATATGTGAGTAATTAAATTTTATTAAAAAAGAAATCATCCTGAATACTGTTGTTATCATAATCATTATTATGACAAAAGTACACAAGAAGCTAAATAAAAACTTTACATATAAATATAGCATACAAAACTGGTTTTAACTGTTTTAATATACCTACATACCTACATATTTTATAATAATAAAAAAATCTATTAATTGATTTCTATTCTAGAGCATGTGACGCTTGTGAAGAATGGTATCACGGTGACTGTATCAATATCTCAGAGAGGGAGGCAAAATATATCAAGAACTACTTCTGTGACCGCTGCCGAGAGGAGGATCCTAGTCTGAAAACAAGATTCAGACCTCAGAAACGGGAAAATGATGGTGATGCAGGTATTGCACAAGGTCATATTTGATAATTATGGGCTATTGAAATAATAATTAATACAGTTGAATAGTATATAGTCTATTATTTATTGTTAATGTGCTATCTCTCTAGACATGGTTAGCTAAAAAGAGAAAGAGTATATGCACATATTGTCTTAATATAGTACTGTACAGGAGTACTAATTTTAAAAGTATGTATTAATTTTTGGGAAATGTCTTTTAAAAGAGTAAATATTGTTGCTAAATATAGCTGACAATGATGTAATATTGTTGAAACTATTATATTTAAATATCATTGTATTTGTAAAGAAGTTGTGCCTGGCCGAGATGACAGAAAGAAAAAGCGTAAAGAGAAGGATCATTCGGAGAACAAGTCTTCTAAAAGACCAAGCAACAAAGATGGTTGTGGAGACTGCTCTGGCTGTCTACAGACCCACGATTGTGGACAGTAAGTTTGAGTTGAAATTATATTATTATTATTATCATTTATAATATAATAGTATGTACTTTGAGGAGAATGTAATTAATGTTTTTTATATTAAGACAACATTCAAGAGATTATACAACAGAAAAAATGGTAAATACATCCGGAGTATTAAATGTTTGTGAATTAACATTGGTTAAATTGTGAATGTTAAACTTGTTTTTTTTTTGTGTATTTTGTATGTCTTACAAAATCGAATAAAAGATTATTACTCTAAAGTGCAGGGTGGCTCAATTTAGAAGTCCTGGAATGTATATTATTTTGAATTAATTTTTCATAATAAAGTCCCTATATCATAATGCAAACTTATGACCCTTATGACTGAACTTATCCTACAAGTTAACCTGTTTATACTTTTTTATGTAGCTGTGATGCCTGTGAAGACATGTTTAAATATGGAGGAAGTAATAAATTGAAGAAGAAATGTAGACAGAAGGTTTGCATCAAAAATAAGAAAACATCAAGACAGTCTAGGTAAGATTGTTATTAAACTAAATAAAAATGTTTGCAAACTATATTTGGTCATGAACTTAGTTTTCCAAGTCAATTGGCATATTGAATGCAGATAAAAATTTCTAAAACTATTACTATAAAAAAAAATTATCCAATAAAAAAAAATTAAGTCAAAACACCAGTAAATTATGTCAGACACGTTATACATGTTAACTAATAATGATAAAAGAACATTAGGTTACTTTTACGTTATAGGCATTTCGTGTCCCAAATGAACTACAAAATCCGTTGCCAGTTGATTCACATCCTAACATGCTAAGTCTGATGAAAACCCACCTTAATTAAGCTCTGTTTGTAGCAGCAACAGGATAAAGAAGAAGCATCATGAGCGAGAGACGTATGAGCCGGAGGAGTCTATATCTCACCTGCAGACAGCCGAGCCGAGGCAGTGCTACGGGCCGCAGTGTACGCGCGCCGCGCAGTATGGCTCTAAATACTGTTCCTCACAATGTGGACTCAGATTAGCTACTGCTAGAATTTATCAGGTATACCTATAGGAATTGTTTTTTTGATTTAAAATTTTTTTTCATTAATGTAAATTTTTGTAAATAGATAATTATTTATTTGAATTATTAAATTTACATGCACACATACTATTTTAAATAAGTAACGCTACTCATATATAGCCCCACGTTAGGATTCCCTGTGTAGTGATGACAATGTACTCGTATAACTCAAATATGAACAAATGTAATAATAATTATTATCGAATATTTAACACCCGACACGGAGAGAACAGAGCCCAGTAGTGAGACGGTTATGACGATGTTGATGATGATGATGGATGATTGAATGTTTGTTGGGTGTCAGGTACTTCCCCAGCGTATCCAAGAGTGGTCCCTCTCAGGCTGTGAGGCCGAACAGAAGAACCGTAAAGCTCTCGAGGTGGTCCGCGGCGGACTGGCGCGTGCGCAGGCGGCGCTGTGGGCGCTCGACAAACAACATGCGCAGCTCGACGCTATCGTGGCGCGCGCTAAGAACGCCACTATACTGCATAGTGAGGAGAAGGTCGGTATTGTGAGGATTCTGGCTTTTAAATTCTTCTTGAATGGAGTTAAGTGATAGTGTGACGATGCGTTTTTGTTTTGTCATTTTTAGGTTTGCTTGAACCTAGTCACAGGAAAACAAAAGATGTCCACTTTTTAACCGATTTCAAATAAAATTATAACAATAACAATAATTGCCACCAACCTCAAAAGAAATTCTATGTTCCTAATCCGTTATTTTCTACTTTTCAGTTACCTTTTTTTTTTGGTAAAATTTTTTTAAATTATAATTTTATTATATGAGTACATTTATTGTTTTTTGGACAACGGATATTTTAACCTAATGAAACTAATTAACTACAATTTATTTATACAATCACATGTATTTTTTTTCAACTTTTTTTGCACTTACCATACGTGACACAATATGACGTAACACAATAGCCAAGCGGGAAGGCAGTCTCACAAAATATTAATTTATTCTCCAGGAAGCCGACGATGAAACGTCAATGTACTGCATAACATGCGGCCATGAGATCCACTCTCGCACCGCTGTCAAACATATGGAGAAATGTTTCATCAAGTACGAAGCGCAGGCGTCGTTCGGCAGCCGACATCGTACGCGCATCGACGGACAGAGCATGTTCTGTGACTACTACAATCCTATCAACGGCACTTATTGTAAACGGTTACGGGTAAGTATTGATTAGTAGTACAGTTATCTTAGGAAACAGCGAGCTTCAGATAGGTCTTAAAAGTCGATGTTTGTAAGGCATATGCTATTAAAATGGGATGTAGCTATAATATCTTTTAATGCGAGAACACAACGTATATAAGTAGTATAATCTCTCCTATAAAGGAATTACATGCTGATATAATGAAAAACGAATATACCAACTTATCAGCTCTAAGTACGCAATTCGTAGGACCAATGAAAACTCGGATTCGTCTCAATTGTGAGAGTGACAGACTTTAATTTTCCCCTCCAATCTTCACCCGTCGACTTTATTATTTTTCATCGAATAATAACTAATTATTGTGTGTCCATTAGGTGATGTGTCCGGAGCACTTCAAAGACCCGAAAGTGAGTGACACAGATGTCTGCGGGTGTCCGCTTGTGAGGAACGTGTTTGAACCGACCGGGGAGTTCTGCAGGGCTCCTAAGAAGTCTTGCCTCAAACACTATCAATGGGAGAAGCTGCGGAGAGCTGAGATAGACATGGAGCGAGTGAGGCAGTGGCTGAGATTAGATGAGCTAGTTGAGCAGGAACGGAGTATAAGACTCGCTATGGCTTCTAGGTAGGTGTAGGATTTTTGTAGAAGAGCTATTAGGGCTATTTGTGTTACGATAAGAGGTGATAGGGCTATTTGTTATTTTTTAAATATAAATTAAGTTAATGCTTTTCACAACAATCCTATCTGAGTAAGTAGTGATGTTGTCCAAGAACTATCTTGGACTCACTAGAGTGCACTAACAATTTTTTTTTATTACTGAAGAGCTGTTAGGGCTATTTATAAACTAAGGTCCTGAGAACTTCTTAGGATATGATAGTTTTTATCTGAATGCAATAAAAAGATAACTTTTTCGAGCGTGTAATTATTTTTAAAGAAGGGTCGAAACTTGAACCCTTCCTATAAAATATAGATACTTCATAAAATATTATTTTTTGTACAGGGCTGGGGTATTGGGCTTGATGCTTCATTCAACGTACAATCACGAAGTAATGGAGCGCATCACCAAGGCCAACGAGAACGGGAAGCTGAAGGAAGCTTCCTGACAGCGTCGGAAGAAACCCGTTAAAACTGACGGGAAGTCTTCCAGAAAAAACTAAACATCTAAATATGGATAATGTTATAATATTGGATTGGAGTGAATAAGTGCATTGATTAGGCTTGAAATTAAACAGTTGTGTATTGTGTAATGTTATAAAAGATATAATAAGTGATGGTGTTTGTCTTTTTGAATTGTGTATGTATATGTATAGTATCCATTTCGCAAATAAAAGATGAACTTTCTGAAAGCTATTTATTTATTCTCCACTTGACTCCTTAGCCTAGTTGGTATAGGTATACATATAGATTCCCGGGTTCGATTCCCGGCCGAGGCAGATACTTATATGACAGATAAATGTTTGTTCTCGGGTGATGGATGATGGTGATGTGTAAGGTATTTGTGTTGTCCATGCCACCCGCGACCCCGGGAATCGTTAGCGTTTATTATTATTATTTCATTAATTTAATGATGCCATTGGTGACGCTGATATCCAATCCTAGGACAATGATAATCACTTTCCATCTCAAGGCTTGTCTCCTCTGCAGACTTGAAATGCTAACACGAAAGTATTTATTGATTTAGGGTCGTCATTTAGCCGATAAATCCAAGAATAAAGACCATGAAGGATCTAGGTCTATTTCCTTGTGGATTCGTCAATTGAGCCCTTCAATATGGTAAAGCCAAGTTGGATTCGAAATAGATTAAAATTGCTACTTTTATATTTAAAAGCGTAGCCAGACAATATTCAGGGAGTGATTATATTTTTCCCAATTCCTCGTTTCTCGGCTATTTTCATAACTAACGGCCTTTCCTAGCTTAATTACTTCACCATCTTGACGGAGGTAGATTATAAAATAACTATCTACTTCAATTTAAATCTGCTTTGAAAGCTATAATGGGATTTAACTTTTCCGCCTTGCCCTAATACCAATTAGATAACAATAACTATTCCTTTGAGCGTATTATTTATCATATCAAAACATATTTTGGACTCCCCTCTGGTAAAGCCACGTGCGACCACGTCCAACAGATTTTAATAAATTCTCCCCTCGCTATCTATAATTGAAGCGTGTAATTCAGATGACATGTTTTGCTAAATCTTATAATTTGACATGGAAGACCCTTTGTCGAAAATTAGCAGTGGTTAGGCCATATATATGGAGTACAAAGAATGTTACAGTACTTATCTAAGAACTTTTAGAGAAACATTATAGTTTTTTTAACTTGTACGATTTAAGACGCTGTGTTACGTAAACATTGTAACGGAAATCACATACTTTTCATATTATTCATACTTTTCCAGTAGGTACCTAATGGTTAAATGATTTCATCACTTCAATATTACAGTGCTTAAATATTAATAAAAGCTGCTTAGAAAATGAATGCTTTCGCTTTAAAAATAAGACAAGAAAAACGGATTAGGTATAAAACAAAAGTTAAAAAATATAAGACCATTCTTTACTTATATAGGTACTACCTACGTAGTTACCTAGCGTTTATAAGCATAGCCATTAGAAACTTTTGTTTCACTCCACTATCAAAATAGCAAACTGAAGCAGATTGGTAATTAGAAATCTAACTCAATAATTGGTTCAGTTTACGTAGATTTCTACTTATTTAATTCTTTTAGCTTAAATATTGGCTTAAGCGCTCCACTCCAAATTAATCCAGTCAGTTAGCAAAAGGCATCAGACATTTTAATTAAATCTACACTTGCTATTAGTTATTGTATTAAATGCACCCTTTGCGTCACGAGGGTCGTTCATAGGATTTACCTCATGCGCGCCAATTTTTATGTCAAAAGTGACAAATATCAGCAATTTGCCCGCGTTATCCGCGACGAATCTAACATCTGGCTCGGGTCACGCCTATCACTGCAATGCGATCGCGTAATCAATAACAGATTAGTTGATGCGTTTACAATGAGAATGGTTTGCAGGTGCAGGATCATATCTAACTATGGTTACGCTAAAATATTTTTTAGGGCAAGTTAAATAGTTACACTCGTAAGGAGAGTTGCTTTAATATTGTCAATTGCCTTATAGTGGACCTACACCCGTTTACGTGCAAAACCTAACAGGCTGAATCTAACGTGTGTGTTATATAATTTGATCATTTTCCATTGAACTCAACTCGTCACATGTTTATGTTTTGCATGAAATGTTAGGTTTTTTATGAACGGGCATAAGCTAGCGTACCTGTCTGTTATTTTTACATTAGCTGAGAAAATAGATTACCTATAGGTAGGTACCTAGTACCTACTTTTGTAGCTATGAGATAGGTTTTGCTGACTTAATTGAGTATGTCTTCCTAAGCCCGAATTCAAATAATGTCTGCCTGTTTCCAATTAATTCGGTCGATAGTGCCTATACTTACCGAGTAAACATTTTTATAAAAATACACTTTTTTCAGGAACTGTAAAGTTCCACCTCATATTAAGTAATGATGTATTGTGAGTTGCTATGCATTTTTTCCCTTTTATTGCTTTAAAAAAATTTACAAAATATCTTAATCTAGTTAGGAAGGTAGGTAGGTACCTACTTCAAAAATCTCTATAAGTTTCATTAACGAAAATTTATGGTGAAAATCTTCTCGACATAGTCTTAGTGTCTGGCGCCAGAAGTCGATACAACCCGCCTACCGCACCTGCTGCAGCCAATCACGAATTACCACCCTCTGACCTCCCCTAAACACGCCAATAGCGTTCAAGAAATCTGTTGTTACTATGGTAAGGGTAGCTGCAGCATCCCTTTACGGGAAAATGGACCGAGGGTCTTTATATTTAAAGTGGTATTTTGATGAGCTCAGAGATTAATAAAACCGTCATCATACTTTGGGATAATATTTATAATTTGATTTAGTTCTATGTGACACTCGGTGGCTCGTGGGCAGGGAGCTGAAGAAGTGACCCTTGTTCTAATCTTTCTTTCCTAAGGTACAGAGCAAGTGCTCAACAGTGTTTCTCGTTTGAAGTGTCAGCACCAGCTCTCAAGATTCATTTCCCGCTGATGTCCTTCGGCAGCGAGACGCCGCACGTTTGGAGCAGCTCCTCAGTAAGTCAACTTTCAGTGGTATACTAGCTGGACTTGGTCAGGATACTCGTAATAGTCCAATAGTCGAACGATCGAGGTAAAAGTTAAGTACCTCTAGGTTATACCTCTTTAGGTTCTGAATTAGACCTATAACAAAAACTAGTGACATTGTTAATTCTGTAGGATATAATACGATAAACGTCTAATATAACTGGTGATTTGGTGATCAATTGCTACCATCAAAATTGGTAGGCGGTTAATTAACTTAGGTACCTTCAATTTAAGTGAACATTGAAGTTTAATTTGAGCAAAAGTAAGCAAAGTTCGCACCTAATTTAATTTCAAGTTAATCAAAACAAAGACCCCTCCTTTAATCGGGACAGATGTAAATATGTCAAAAATATCTGTTATTGGCAGGTACAAAAGTTACTGTTCTCAGGGTAGCGAGGTGTCTCCGTACGGGCCTCTTTGGGACGCTCCGCCGGCTCCAGTGCCGTACCCCGACATCCTGGCTTTCCCCCCGGCTGACTTAGGTTAGTTATCTCTATTATTAAGTATCTATCTAATAAAATAGGGTCTTTACTTCGAATACCTACTACTTACATAAATATAAATGTAAACTTAAAAAAAATTACCAAGTTAAAAACATGAAAATGAAAACCAATAGGTAAGTACCTAAGTACATAATAGTTGTTATAATAACTATTTCAGATATAAGACATAATAAAAAAACCCTGTTATTCTTAATTAATTAATTTGAACCTCTCGATAATTTGAAGCTTTCTTCCGGGTCCTTGAAAAACATTTGATAAATTGAATAAAATTCTTATTAATTGGTCCCTTTGGTAATTTGAAGTCGTTTCTTTTCGAATAAAAAAATTGTGAACAATAGTTTTATTCTATTTAATTGATAATGTATTTTGATCCAACTCTTCTTTGCTTGAGTCTCATCTCTCCGTCATAATTATATTATTGAATCACTTGTTATTTTGAACTCTCCGTAAGAAATTTGAAATTTGTCGCTGGTCCTTTGATTTTCAAATTATCGATCGAGAGTCCACTGTAATTAATGTGTTCTTCTTAAGCAATACGAGCATACCTGAGTGTTTTTTTGGCAAAACGATATGACCACGTACTGCAAGTAGGTACGTTTTGTATTACATTCTTCTTTGACTAGGGGAGGCTGGTACGGTATATTTAATGTTTTATTCTGGTGCAGTGTGGTCTGCAGCAGGATGTGGTGGACGAGGATCAGCTCGAGCAACACCTGGTGGTAAGAAACCCCGACGGCGCGTAGCATCTGTAGCTCAACGACGCGCTGCCAATATACGTGAACGAAGACGCATGTTCAACCTTAACGAAGCTTTCGATAAACTACGACGAAAGGTAAACCCAGCCTCGTAATGAGCTAATCCTTTCAATTTTAATACATGCACAATGAGTATGTATTGTATTTGTTGTGATCACAGTATCATTAATGAGATTATGGCATTGGTTTTCTACTACCGTGTAGTGAAGACTTTAAATCCTTGACGATATATGGTACATGGCCGAAACTCACGTTTTTTTTAGCGTTATTGATGATCATCAATTGGCTTGTCTGCTCGTACCTATGTCGGCAATTAATAAAATAGCTAGTAAATACAGAATGGCGGATATACTTTTTTGTGAAGTGTTGCAGTATTTATAGCAATTGTTTCTAACCACCTCGACTTCCCACGGACACAATTAAGATATTGTTTGTTAGATTTAACAAAGATACAAGACACATAAAAGCCTCTGAAGGCCTACAAAAATCTATTGAATTAAATGTCAGATGACTC
This sequence comes from Lerema accius, assembly GCA_001278395.1. Classification (NCBI taxonomy): domain Eukaryota; kingdom Metazoa; phylum Arthropoda; class Insecta; order Lepidoptera; family Hesperiidae; genus Lerema; species Lerema accius. The sequence continues at coordinate 286,360 of LGAG01000473.1, forward strand.
TTCATATTTTTGTTTTTTAAAATCCAAAGAGTAGTTTGAAGATTAGGGCCCTAACATACAACTTTAGTATTGTATGTACATATACCTAAGCCATTTTTATCAATTACCTTATTTTTAAAACAAACATTTATTTTCAAAGCAGTTACTATGATAATTTTAAGCATTGTGTGATATAGAAATAATGTGATCACTTAAACATAACTGAGAAAGTGCGAATAACATGAAAATGTGTGATTTTCAGTACAAGGTTTATGTAAAATTGCGTGCTAAATAGGACAAGTTAAAAATTGTACTTGTGGTTATCCTCTTTGCAGGTCCCGACATTTGCGTATGAGAAGCGTTTATCTCGTATTGAAACCCTTCGATTGGCGATAACCTACATCAGCTTCATGTGCGAGTTGTTGCATGGATCGCCACAGCCACATCATGCGTCGCATTCTCTGCATCCTCCTCGCCATGTGTTCGATGCTGAGGTACCTTGGTGCGCATAAACCAAGAGAGGAAGTTTTGACTATTAGCAGAAGAATTTCTTGGCTCTTGCAACGATCTTAAGGCAAAAGAAAAGACTTTTGCTAAAGATCCTCTGACCATGTTATTTAACCCTCCTGCTAAGGACGAGAGAATTTTAGAGGATCTTTGCAAAAAAATTACATTTCAACACGGACTTAAAACCGGTAATTCGATGAGCGTAAAGATGTAATTTTAGGTTGCTATTATGAATTTAATGTTATTGTCTTCCATTAGTGATAGCATAATTTACTTTAATGTAACTACGTACTTGAGTAATATAGGCACGTAATTAGTTTATGTTCAAGTAATGCTAATGAAATAAATATAAGAATACGTAATGTTCTTTTATTGCCAAACATTTTTAATTTTGCAAATATTTGAGTGCTTGGAATTCTTGTCGTTATACAAAGAAAATCAATGACTTTTTCTCTGAGGATAAAATTCAAGCCAATACTATCTACCGATTTTTCTGTCATGAATAATGTGATCACAAAATGTATAAATGCCTTTCTCGGAATAAAAAAGCGTGGTAGGGAAAAAAATACCGTTAATAACAAACGATAACCTTTCATACACACATTGATCGTAAGACTGTGCTCGGTGACATACGTTAGATCGTAAAAAAAAAGAAAAAAATTACCTCACTTTTTTATTCTGAACACTGAGTCTTTTACTGATATTTTTTTAACTGAGAATGTGACGTTACTATTCGAAATAATTATACCGTACCCGCTTAATCGTAGGTTTACTTTCCAACCTAAGACTAGACTCAGTCTTCGAAACAAAAAAGTGAGGTAATTTTTTTAGTCTGTCATACGTCATCATCATTCGTTATTTACGTTATGTTTTTTTCGACTACGTCTTTTTCTTCCGAACGTGGTCTATAATATTTTTTGGTGCCAGTTTCAAACTAATTCGTCATTGTTTATAATGGGCTTTGGAAAGTGCATAATTTAAAATAATAGACATTTATTCTGGATCACTAATATAATGGACATTATTACACAATTCTGTTTAAATGTCAACTATTCTAATCACCTTACCTCAAAATGTTAATTAGTTATTTCGAGCATATGAAACTAAACTGTACTATATATATAGAAGTGTCGTTACTTTTGATATTATTTGATGTGCGACCGCGATGTTATGAAGAAAGTAAAACATATTTACAAAATGCAGTGGATTTTAGTTATTGTGAGTATATGTCTTGGTTTTTTAAATGGACTAAGTACCTATAGATTTTTCAAACGTTAAATTATTATTATTTTTTTATTATCAATTAAATTAAAGTAATTAATTATTAAATAAAGATTAATATACTAGAAAAAATACTAAATAAAAAAGTTGAGGTGGTGTCTCCACCTCATTTTCTTTGCAATAATTTTTTAATCGGTTATTTTTTATTCATAATTCTATAAAAAAATTATCTATTAAGGTGTAACCCGCCAAAGTTTAGATATTTACTAAAAACTTAATAAACGTTTACTGCAGCGATTCATAATAAATATTTAGTTTGTATGATTTAATTAATGTTATCATTACATTTTGTTTGTTTCAGTGTATTTTGATCTGCACTACGGCTATTGCGTTACCAATCGAAGTAGCAACCAGTATCAATCCTACCAACGATCATGAATCATTACCAACCACTACCAATCTTACCAACGAAACGAAGCACAAGCGCAGTTTATCTTTGTTGAAAACCCTGTTACTAAGTGACATAGAACGTACACCAAAACCCAAGCATCCTAAACCTTCGAAAACGAAAAAAATTTCGATAGTAATCTCCCGCCGCAATGAAGACGTAGAAACTACAACAGAAAGATATGGAGACGGAGAGAAAAGGACACAAACGAGGAAACCTAATCGACGTAGGGGCGATGAGGATAATACTTCTCTTACAGATTATTCTAATGACCCACATCAATCAACATCCAGATCTCGTGATAGGTCAAGTAACCAAAGACCTACAAATATGGGAAGATCAATGGACAGATCAATGGACAGATCAATGGACAGATCAATGGAAAGATCAATGGACAGATCAATGGACAGATCAATGGAAATGGCATCTAAAAAAAGGGGTAACTTACAAAATGATTGTAATAATAGATTGATGACGAACCTTGAACCTATGACGGGGTCAGGGTGCAACGTAAATGTTGATCAAAGTGTTTATGTTTCACCTAATGCAAAACCTATGCCATACCACCTTCAAAGACATGGTCTTGATAATAATGCAGATATTATAATGGTTGAAAACAATTACCAGTTCCCAAGGCCAGGCTACTTAGAAGACAGAATTGAAGATGTGATGTTGAATGTACCTCCATATGGCCAAAGAATGTATTATCCAAGTATCGATCAGCAATATGATGATAGAATAGAGTACATAATGCCGAGTGGAGAATTATATCCAAGTATAGCAAATCAACATTATGAAGAAGTTATTTACCCAAATACGATATTTGATCCTCTTGGAATGGGACTACAGGCGAATATTGGGTCAAGGTCAAGGGTTAAGATGTTACCAACTAACCGTGGTAAACCTATTGTACTAAGGGACAATGTACCGCAAATAATACAAAATTCTGTGTCATTTCAAGGTAGTGAAGCAAATAGATTTCCAGGAAAAATGATAAGAGGTGATTTAACTGATTGATTTTATAGACAACAAATATTTTTAGCAAATAAATAAAATGATACACTATTGTGAGAAATATAAAAATAAAACCATGGTTTTTGTTTAAAATTGATTTATTTTAAATCGTGACGAAATAAATATTTGAATAAATCATTATTTTTAATTGGCACTAATTAAAGTGGTCAGTAACTTAAAAATCCCAGCAGTTACATTGAGCAGTGGAAATAATGAGTTGGGCAGTAAAATA
>LGAG01000473.1:292744-334779 GCA_001278395.1 Lerema accius
ATACGACTTTTTTTTATGCGCTCAAAACACTAAGTAAGGTGCGAAGCAAGTAAAGGCATGGTAAATAAGGTACATTATTACTGTTTTTCACCTTCGGATTTCTAGCGATAAAGCCACAGAATGCTTTTTGAAGTAGCTGGCTTTTGTCTCGCAATTCGCTATTCGCCAGGTGGATAGCTGTTGGGCAGTTCTTAAAAATGACGCAGTCTTTGCATTCTGAAAACAAAGAGATGTAAAGATATGCGCTGGCAGCTGAGTCTATAAGGTAAACTTGATTTTGCATATGCAAAATTGTGCCCATGCGATCGCTGTCTCGCATGGGTTATTATTATACCTAGGTCGTGCAAATAACCTTGTAAAAATCAACCTTTTTAAAAAAAAGAGTACCGGGAGGTATTTCCTTCGACTTTTTTTCCTCCCGGTTGACGCTTGCTTTTTTACTTAGCCTTAAGTATGATGTACGTAAGGTATTTATCTTTCATACAGCCAATGATATTATGATAAGTATTCTCTATCGAGACTTTAGGAATTTTTATTGTAATGTAAATGTTGTTTTTTACTTTTTTTATAATGTTATTACTATTGCACATTTTGACGTTCAATAAGTGAGCTATTGGTTTCTAAGACTAAATAAACGATTAATATAAGAAATGTGAGATCCGTTATCAAATACTAAGTAGTACATATTAAGTTTTATATTACGAAGTAATTATCATAATTTTATCAATGAAGTTTTCACCTCCTCTGCCAGCTTAAATGCTGGTGTTAAATTAGGAGAATTTGTCGATAGTAAGTGCACGTAACAAATTTATAAACACGTCTATCAACTATTTATTATGTCAGTAACAGGTTAAAAAATAGATAAACAATTACAGAGCTTAATTGCGCGTGCGCGTTTCCTCTTAGTTTTCCACATCAGCTACTCCTGACTTTCAATTTTCATTTAGTAAATGCTCGTCATATTAAAACTTTTGCTAAAGTGGCTTTTCTATAACGCTAATAGATTGGCCGGTCCCTTGAAGTATCTTGACATCAGCACCACTTGCCAGGCCCAACTGTGTCTCGAAACCATACTCGGTCCCTCTAAAATACATGGCAAAGTTTTTTTTGAAATTGGTCCATCCGTTTAGGAGTAGTTCAGGGACAATCACATTTTTAATTTTAGATGTATTTTTATTATTTGAATAAGCATTCGAATATGGTTGGTTACCTCAAAACCTCCTCGACATTTAAATTTGTTTGCACCATAGTCTTAACATTTCGAGTCTATTATTTTTGCGAAGTGGCGAGTAAAAATGTTCGCAGTTTGCTAACAAACGAGCATAGCCCGAACAAAGGGATTATATTAAAAAAAAAAAGTAATTTGAATTAATTATAAGCGCACAATAGCCCTGTAGTTAAAAAAAAGTTATAATAAGGAAAAAATATTAATGTTGATACCCATTTTCATGATATGACATTAACTTACTTTTATGAATATAATAGAGAAACGACCAGATTTTGTGTGATTTAAAAAAATTGGAACCACTAATACCTAAAGTTTTTTAAAATTTATTGTAGGTCTTAATTGCCGAGCGGCCAAACCGTAAGAAAAACGTACAAGCAAACAATCACAGTAATTAAAATATAAAACAAAGCAATCAATGTTTTGCAAGTAATAAAATCACACCCTAGCCTTCTCCAAAAGGAGAGCACTATTATAATTAATAAACCTTAGGAATAAAAACATAAACTACTCGTTAATAAATAAACACTGCGTTAAAAAAATACAGTAAAAAAGTTAAAACTTACCACTTTGTACCCCTCTAAACAAAAGTAACGCCAATGCACAAACTTGTATTAGAACATACATTTTTAAATTGACTAGTATAGATTAAATAAATTTTGGATTTTTTTTTTATTAATTGTAGAATTGTGCCTCAATTCTGGAAGTCGAATGTGCACTGACTTGGTCGCAAGAACACGATCTTCCTTTACTCTTATATGAATAGCTAGTTATAGAATTTTTAAATACCGGCTCAGTTCATATGAATCATAAATGATTCGATAAACTACTAATATATTAAGTCAGTTTGTGAAGATGTTCATTTAACCGTAACTTTGTTTTTTCTGAACGCGCTGACCACTAAATAAATTGAGATAAAACTTGCCTCACTGATAGACTATGAAAAGAAATAGGATATAGAATGTATTTCATAAATCTTTATGCCAATTGTATTGTATATTCTTAAGTTGATTTAGACATTTATAACTATTTAAATCAAACATCAACTGTTGCATAATTTAAAATAAATCTTGCCACTTAAACATAATATTTTTTGGATGATAACATTATCCTGGTAATAAGTTCCCTTGGGATGAATCGGAATTTTTTTATGAAACTATCATTTCGCATGCAAAGGCCCAGACAGATGAAGAGCGGAGTCCAGTATTTTATACCTACTCAAATTTTCCTGTTGAGAATCCTTATGTCCACGAATTTATATTTACATACCTATGTGAAGTCAAGTTAGGTACCTGTCCAGTTTGTCGTCATAAAAAGAAAAAACAGGTTAGAGTAAGCCAGAGAGTCAATCTGTTTGTTGTATGCTAATGATTTGAAACTCATTCGGTGGATGGAGTCACAAGAACATAACTACATAAATGTATCATAATACTAAATTAAGAATTAAAAAAAACCCTTGACACATTTTATCATTAAAAGAAGCTAAGAGTAATCTCGATAAAGTCATCTAACTATAAGCTTTTTCAATGCGCTTTTTATTTTGAGACCGCACTAGAATATAATTAGCAGATATTCGATTATTCTTCCCCATTCTCACTCCCAACAATATTAAACGACTCAACCCATTTTGATCAAATATGTCTAAAAACACTTGCAGATAGTCACCTGTATTTAAAAAGAAAAAACAAAAACAAAATTTAAATAGCTTCATCCGTTCGGGAGCTATGGTGCCACAGACATACACGTCAAACTTATAACACCCCTCTTTTTGTGACGCGAGTTAAAAATGCTAGGTGCTATCAATCAAACGAAGTCGTAGACTCTGCTACGACGCCTACAAAACTGGTAGGTGCCATTGAGCTAATGCAACGCGTAGTAAAAGATAAAGATCTACATTTTGTTCATTGTGATCATTTCACGGCTGAACTTGGCTTTCGTACAAACAATATTGTACTATTGACGCTAGAAGCAAAACAGCGTTAGTTGATTTCCTAGGAGTTGCAATTCTTAGAACCAGATAGTTGTGGACTGCGATAGCCAGCATTTGTCGGTGTTGGTGCGCCTGCGCATCGACATGTTGCATGATGCAGCGTTCACGCACATAGTGCGCACAATCATTGCATTAGCTGAATGTGTGACTTGTTGATATGCCCATTAAATGAGTTCATCAAAGTATTTATGTATGTAATGAATAATGAGTTAGTATTGATTATGATTTGACATAATGTAAATAACTATTAGTTGTTTTAATTTTGTAAGATCATACTTAATAAAAATTTTGATTGACTGACAGACACGCTACAGCCTAAACGGATAGACCTAGGAGCATGAAACTTGGCACAGAGGTTCCTTCTAGAGTGTAGGGGAGCACTAAGAACGGATTTTTGGAAATTCCCACTTTAAGGGGGGGAAATAGGGGATGAAAGTTTGTATGAAAAAAAAAAATTAAAGCAAGCAGTTTGTAAATTAGTATTTAGGTTTTCGATACTAAGCTAAGAAGTGCGGATTTAAAAAAAATTAGGAAATTAACCCATAAGGGGGTGAAATAAGGGATGAAAGTTTGTATGAAAATTAACCAAATTTTAAAGCTAGCAGTTTTCAAATTCGTGTTTGGGTGTATGGTTAAAAAGGATGAAGAACTTTATTCAACGATTTTTTTTAATCAACCCTTCATGGGGTATCACCGCAAAACTATAATTTCCGCAAGCAAAGCTGCGGGCAACAGCTCGTAATGTAAAATAAATGTATTTTTGCAAACGGCTTCAAATCTCGCTTTTGATCATGTAAGATATGTACTCAAGAATAAAATGTAAGATCCTGAATTTCCACCACTTTAAGTAAAGTAGTGTTCCTTCATGAGCATTAAGCTGCACTGATTTTGGAACTCGGTGGTGGGAAAAGGAACCCTTCCACGTACAATTTTATTGGCCACTAACCACTACAACAATCAACACGAAAGCAGCGTGGCATATAGAGTATACGTGACCTCTACAGTTGAAGACATCTGCGCTCAGTTATAGGCTATGAATGGGTTGAGGTCAGTGATGTTTTTGTGGTTTGCTGAGTAACGCATTACATTTAGTACGTAACCTGCGTCATTCCAATTTTTTAATTTGATAACTATACGTAATAAGTGTTTCATTGTTTAGACAATAATAAGAATTTCCAGTGAATAACAGGAAACAATTAAAACAAATATTGCGCATTTAGGTAAAAATAAAAGTGAATCCAAATGCCAACCGTCATGTTATTATGCGTGAACCTTATTTCGTTCTTGGAGAATTAAAAATCCTGGTAATTTATTAAAACGTTTTATAAGGAAACCTATATTTTTCCTTTTGAATTTCCCCATACAGTTTATTTTTTACCGTATTCCACACATGATGAATTTAAGTTCTAGGAAGCATAATTACACCTGTAAATCCCAACTTTCCAATCCTACTTTTTTCTGTTTATTTCGTATGACTGTTAATAAGCAAAAGGTAAAGGTTAAATCAGGAGGTATTCATAAATTACATGAGTCTTTAAAGGGGAGAGAGTGTTAAGGCGAATTTCACCTAATCTTCCTTTGATAGAAGGCCGTGTTCATCCAATATCTTGTAATTTGTCATTTTGACCGAGTAATAAAGAGGCTGGAAAATAAATTAAATATCCCAAGATCCAAAGCATTTCCATTAAAAACTCATGTGAGGTTTGTGGGGCAAGGTGTCAAGATAAGTTTCATGAATCTCATAAATGGGAAAGGGGGCAAAACTACGTCTGTAATTTTGAATAGCAACTGGATCTAAAAAAACTGTTTTAAATTCAAATTCATAATCATTTATTCATATAGGTATCAATGATACACTTCTTATGCACGTAATTTGTTTTCAAATCTACTTCTGTTTCGTAAAGGTGCTTTAATATGGAGGAGAAAAAACGGGGAAAGCAAGGAGTTTAATAGTCACACCTTTAGCTACATCTACATGCCTAGAGTACTCTCTACAAATATATATTGGTTTTCCTTTCTAGGGAATATACTTAGTATGTATTAAGTCTGGGTCACTATTAATTAATTTTAATTGAGTCTAACTCAGTGGTCGGCAAAGTGCGGCTTCGGAGCCGCAAGTGGCTCTTTGGCTTCTTAAGTGCGGTTCTGAACAAATGTCTACGGAAGGCGCAATAATATAAAAAAAAAAAATTTAGTTTTTTTAGTGTAATTATTTATTTAGTGCAATAAAAGTTTACTCAACGAGTAGATTTGGTACCCATTTTTTTTCTTTAGCTAGTGAGTGTGCCGACCCAGTGGTAGGCCAGTGCCTAACCTATTAAAGTAAAGAGAAGAAAAAACTATTTTTCCATCTTGTGACCTCTCACTATAAAGGTTGCCTACCGCTTCCTTAGATCATTGCTCGTTTTGTTCACCAAGTTCATCGCAGTTTGGTCAGCTTGATCAGTCGGTAGTTAACCACCTTCGGGGAAGGACATGTCATACTAATATTAGAAATTGCAGTTATTTGTCAATAATGTTTAATTTAATATCATTTTGTGTTTTGGTGCTTGGATTAAACAAAGGAGTCCTTACTCGTAAGTAAATTATTTAATTGTAATTTGTTAAATTAAGTGCACTTCTTTATCGATACAATAAACAATATTGATTAATTATATTATTATCTTATTATCATAGGATAATTTCTATATCTGTGTTTATGTTCAATTTAAGTAGAGAGATAGTGAGGTCACTAAAGACCTTATAGACATCTTGATATTATAATTTTATGCATAAGCGATTATGGGATATAAAACTGAGTTTCCAACGCGCAATAATAACAGGAAAATAATACGAGACACGGTCAGACTAAGTTCACTGTCTTGAGGAAACTGGTTTCATTTTCTTGTAGTATCAACAACATTTTATGAACACACATTTAAATATTTTGGCAGATGGTAAACTTGAGAAGACTCTTTGTCTTTTTATACCTACTTTTTAGAATCTTTAAATTTAAAAGCGCAATGTTTATTAGTTCATTTGGGGATCTGAAAATAAGAAAATTACTTTTCTACAGCCTATTTCAATATACTTTGATTCGTATATGTAGCGAGAGAGACATTGGCTATAGCTCTCCTCCCCTTTTGACAGTAAGGTTTTTTGTTTTCCAATAACTAGTTATGTTCAATGTTTGATCTGTTACAAGGCTCAGTGTTGGTTTCAGAAAAAAAAACTCGCCAAAGGTTATTAACACTCATGGAACTGTATAAACCAGTTAAAATGACATACCTATTACATTTTAACTGTAGCGTACTATTGATTGATAGGTATCATTTTACTGAACCAAATCTTTAAGTGGGAAGTTGACAGACAGACAGTTGATGGGTGGGACCCATTATCTTCCCAATAAAGTGGCCGCTTGCCATTGCCAGAGGCCTTGTTTACCACAAGCTGGGAGGTGGCTTGAGCTCGAGGACCATTGAGTTCCATAGACCCCAAAATTGTATAAAATTGTTTGCGTCTTAAAAGCGTGTGCCAATCTCCTCTTGAGGAGCTAGATTAGATTATGGTAGACTCTAAGGCCACTTACCTATATCTTTATCCCTGATATGGGAGGAAACATAAGCTCTACTGTGGAAATCTAATGGCTTCTGATGACGAGGGTATGATTTTCAGAAAAATGCAGTGACTGTATCAGCTACAACCGTTGTCCACCGGCTCTATACCTTGCGCAGAATCAAAAAACTGAGCAAACAAAGCAATTATTCCGAACAGCGTCATGTGGATTTGATACATCGACTACACCACCTACAGCGTTGGTAAGCATTCTATAGTTACTCGTATCTTACGTTACATCAAGTGAGCCAAATAAGGCCATTCCTTCCCATCTTTCTCATCCATTCTATGCCATTTCACAGAAATCTTGACCTTGGTCAAGTATTTGTTTCAAGACTTTCAAGGGTTTTTGACCGTAATTTTTTGAAGGTAAATATGTGTGTTCTGTTCGCGATCTGAATGTGTTTTTTTATCTACCGGTGTTGTTTTGTCTTCGAGTGAATCATAGCATAGGGCCATGAAGGTGCAGCGTTATTAATAATTGTTTTATTTCCAGGTGTGTTGCTCGAAATTTTCAGCGACGACCGGAGCAGTGCCAGAAACGTCAGAAGATAATCGTATAGCAAAACATAGGAATCTAAAGCTTCTACCTGATGACTGCGGTGATATCAAAGGCGACAGGATCGTGGGGGGAAAAGTAGCAGACCTCTATGAATTCCCATGGATGGCCCTTATTTCTCATATGACACGTAAGTTTGTATCAAGTATTGAATGCTTATAGAACATGATCTTTATCAAAAGATGTTTCGAAAATTCAAACTCTCATGTTAATGATCAAATGTTAGAGTTATGTTAGATTGGTTTTTGTTTATTGCTTAACTATAAATTAAGCGGCAATCTCCGATTAGATGACGCCTTGGTGGAATATAAGGACGAAGAGCTCTTCTATTCATAGCCGGCTTTTATGCATCGATGTCTGGCATAGAATATGAATGTGCTTATGAACCATGGAATGTTTTAAGCTATTATTATTCAAAAGTATACCTTTCCAGGGGATGGTATCTACTTTAAATGTGGAGGCAGTATTATCAATAAGCGCTATATTCTCACTGCTGCTCATTGTGTCAAGAATAAGACTGTAGCGGGCGTTCGTGTCGGCGAATATGATATTAATACTGAAATTGATTGCCAGAAGGGTGTATGCGAAAGACATATTCAGGTAAATATAAGTTCATATATTTCTGTCACCTTTCTTGCTCAATGTTTGCCTTTTGTACCTTTTGGTATGGTTGTAGCGAAGTACCTAATGATTTTTTTTAAATTTTATTTTATGATATTCATACTGTAAATTTGAATGTACGTTAAGTAAGCTATTAGTTTCCATCTGATTTAAATTTTGAATGAAATTTTATAATGTTTCAGGACATACCAGTAGAAAATATTGTGATCCACGAAAAATACAGGGGGTTGCCGGCGGTGGTAAATGATATCGCACTTATAAGACTTGCAGAAGATGTGGACTTTAATCACAGTACGTAGCTACAAATAATTCTTTCGTGACTTTCTTTCCCTATAAGGAGGATCAAGACAGTTTAAATATAATGTTTGAATCATACGGTTTCCATTTTAATTGGTATTTTATGCTTTACATCTTCTCTTTTCAGAAATTAATTATGGTGAACCAGTTTCTAATCTGCCATTTTTGTTGTCACACAGGGAATGTCCATGTAATTTGTTTGCCAAAGACAAGTAAGATGCGTCAACGCGCCTTGAGCAATATGATCGCCACCGTAACTGGCTGGGGGCTCACAGAAAATCACACAGAATCTCCTATTCTGCGCAAGGTTGACATTCCTATCCACACAGCTAAGAGTTGCAGCAGTTTATATAATAGGTATGAGTTGATTCTCTCTTGTTTTCTTGCTCATTAGCTTGTGTTAAGTTAGGATAGGTCTATCAGTCGAGTTGTGTAAATTTTGTTATGTCGCTAGTTTCTTTTCTGTTTTGTATAACAAGGATAGACTCGGATATAGGTAGTAAACAATCAAGCTGTGATTAATTTTGTTTATAAGATATCAGAGTACTTTTTTGATCATCCAGTTCTTAGTTGCCTCCAAAAAAACTGCAGTATTTTTTACATCTCATGACTCACGTTTAACTGATATCAAAGAACATGTAATTTGATTCATTATAATGATGTTATAGTATATAGGGTTGTGGTTGACAAGGTGTTTAATGAATTGTATTCTTATATTATCAGGTTTGCAAGGCCAGGAGATCCAGATGCAACCGCTGATCAATTGTGTGCGGGAAGTTTAAACAAGGACTCCTGCAACGGCGACTCAGGAGGTCCTCTGATGCTTGAAGACAAGTACAACAATATCTTCAGACTTATCCAGTACGGAGTCGTTTCACACGGACCCCAGCAATGTGGGTCGGATTATCCCGGAGTATATACTGACGTGACCAAATTTATGGGGTGGATTTTGGATAATATTTACTAAATATTTTGGTACTCCTTAAGCTTTATTTTGAATAAAGTATTTTAGTTTTGTTGATATTTTATTTTATTGTTCAATTTGAACGCGCCAACCAAGTGTCCAAAAAAATAAAGTGTCCCCAATGTTTGTTCAATTTATCCATATCTTTAAAATGGAATCAATGAACACGTGAAGTAAATTACATTGCTTGGTAGTCGTAGTCGTAAACTTAGTAGAATGTTTTAAAATTACCACTTTATTGCTCCTGCAAATCATAGTAATGTTAATCAACGAATCGAAATTGATGGTTTTATTTTCGGGAAAATATGTTTTTAGCGCCATCTGTCTTTATATGTGTAGGTACTATGCATTCTAAACCTACTTAGTTGTTGTTACAGTAAGTAGTGGCGTCATATTGGACTTTAAGGTTAATTTTATAATCTTAATTTCTGAACCTCCATACACGAATATAAGCTTAGATTTTAATATTCGAGTCAAGAAATTAATAGAATGATATTTCATATTCTTCTTCATTCTCTTTCATGTCCTATTTCAGCATAGGTGGTGCCATCTACAACCTTTTGCAGAATAACTTAGAACCTTGAGCCAATTTGTTAATTACAATTTATGTTAGGTAGTGATGTATGCTACAACTTGTGAATTTGTTAAAGCCTATATTTTAGGTAGGTTCTCAAATGATTATCATCTATGAGTTCACCTTTAATTATTCCTACTTCCTTATGCTCTTTATATAAATGTGAATATTTCTTATTGTTGACAGCCCTCTTGCCATTATGTCGTGTGTCATTAACCATTGTCATTAAATATCGTATAAATGCTTGATGACAAATGTGTAGCGCCATCTTTAGCGCGATAATTAACGCGTTAGCAGATCGGTAGTTGACCGTAGTTGCAGACATTAAAGACCAGGAAGTTATTTTGTTAGGTTTTAGTTAATTGGACTCCCGGCTGCAACAAGTATTTTTAATTATATTTTGCCTGTACTTATCTGTAAAATATTTATTTGAAGAAACACCTAGTTGGTTAGCGACCTTCTTCGGAGAAGGACGTGCTGTTAAAAATAAAGTTGGCAATATGTATCCCAGGATAATATCAGTTTGTGTACTTGTGATTGTTTCATCCAAATGTGTTTTAAGCCGTAAGTTATCCCAAAATAATACATTTGAAAAGGATTTTAAAGCTTCTGAAGTCAAAAATATTAGTTAAGTCTAGCTTCAGTACAGGAAAACATTATGAGGAAACCGATGCATAAAATGTTATCATCTCCTTAAAATAAGTCTGTTTATCCAAGCTTGCTAGCGCGGCAAACAAGGGAGACAACAGCGTTTAAGCCTTCTTTTTTTTGTATCAAAGACGTAAAGCTTGTAGTATTTTGCACATACCTAACTCATTTACTTATAGGTGTACAAAAAAAAGACTGTTAAAAGGGGAGGGGTAGGGTGTATAAATGTATACTTTATTCCGACAATGAACTTAATAACATCTCGTGAAATAACTCAGCCGTGAAGGATAGAGCCTCACTCTATAAAGCTAAAGAAATAGACATGCATGCAAGCTCGTCAAAACGCTCGAAAAAAACACCCTCCGTCTGGCACAATCGGAAAAAAGTGTATAAAAATATTCTTTGGTATATGATTTCATTCATACGCATTTCATCCCAAATCTCAACAGTACAGTGGTAATAATTTTGGCTACCAGACTCAATTTTATTGAGGTTACCAACCAGAAATGCTTATTGTGGTTTAGTCTGTTAGTGGTTAGAAACCATTCAAATTCCACATCTCTATGACCATTATGTTTATTTATTTATTCAAACTTTATTGACCACAGTAATGTAACAGAAAAATAGCGAGCTTAGTGCTATAAGCATTCTCTCCCAGCTTACAGCAGTAGCTCGTAATCAGGCCCCTCTTCGCCCTGGCCCAGGGCCCCGCAATCGATTGGGGCCCCCTAGTATGTACTTGATTACCAAACCACAGATAACATTATAACCAAATAGGTACTCAACTCTCGCCCGAACATTAGACTTAAATATCGACTGTAATATATGTTAAGAATTTAACATATATTTAATTATGATAGTCATGGGGACCCCACTATCCTAATGTGCTCATGGCCTTGGATGGGGAAAAGACGGCCCTGCTCACATTGATGAACATTATGATTTTCAGAGACATGCGAAGACTGTATGAGCTACAATCTTTGTCCGCGAGCTCTAAACCTTGCGCGATATCACAGAACTGCTGAATCTTTGCAGTTGTTTCGAAGTGCCGCTTGTGGATTAGATACAGACGGTAAAATAGCGTTAGTGAAAGTAAGTATTTAGTAACTACGTCTTTTCTTTCTACTACCAATTCCTATCGATTTATTTAAGGTGGATTTTTAAATACCATTTCTTACTCATTGGAGTATGTATCGACATTATGCCGTATATTACTAAAATAACACAGAAACAGGACAAAAGATGCCGTTTTCCTTATGAGCCTAAGAGGTAGAGGGACGATAATTTTGCACCAAGTAACGCGATCTTAATATGCTGTCAGGCTAAAATAATATCTGCGAAACTTACTGTTGCTGTTAAAAAGGTTATCATTTTGTCCGTACCTACCGTGATTACAAAAACCATGTAAGGTACATTATATATACTCAAGTATTTAAAGAGTATTTTCATTAGTAATTTCTAATAATAATATTATAATTTATTTACAGGTGTGTTGCTCGATGTTCTTGACGCCAGAAGACATTCGTATAGCAAATCATAAGAACTTAAGACTTCTTCCCGATGACTGTGGTAATATCAAAGGCGATAGGATAATAGGAGGGAAGATAGCAGACATGTATGAATTCCCATGGATGGCTCTTATTTCTCATGTAACACGTAAGTTTATATCAATCTTGGTATTGATAATAATTATTTTTAGTAGATGTAGGAGACTCGTAAAGTTGGTGTTAAAGCTTGGTTAAGACCAATGTCCATTTTTGATCGTACTTGTAACCTTGTGAACTAAAATATTGCGGGGAACTTTATGCAAAATGCGGGGGAATTCTTTTGCACTTTAAAAACAATAATCATTGATGGAAACATAAAAAAGCATGTGGAACGGATTGGGGGTAGGATAAAAAATTACAGCTTTAAGTTACTCTCACAATGGGGACGAATTTAATGGCACCTCAGACGTTGAAATCCGTCAAGGCGCTATAGCATAGGTACCAAAGAAATGGACAAACATAAATAAGCTCAGAAACATTACGCTCCTCTTTACTTTTGATTTACCTACCCTCTTTACTTTGAAATCTCGACATCTGGCACAGACAGAATACAAAATTAAATGTGTGGAAGAATATTTTAAGTTGTAATTCGAAATAAAATTTAAAAAATTGCAGGATATGGAATCAACTTTCAATGCGGAGGCAGTATTATCAACAAGCGCTATATTCTCACTGCTGCTCATTGTGTTCTGAACAAGAATATCGCGGGAGTACGAGTCGGAGAATACGATATTGCTAATGAAATTGATTGCCAGAATGATATATGCGAAAAACATCTTCAGGTGAATATTAGTTTATATATAATAGAAGTTAGGTACCTATTTGTATTCTGTACAAAGACTCACTTTTAGATAAAAGGGTACATTGACAACAGTACAACAGTAAAATAAGACAATGCAATCATAAAAAAAATTTTTAGTCACAGTATTGTAGTCCTGGAAGAAATTCTAGAAATCCTTGTGAAAATTGTGACTGACAACAGTTGACTTATAAAAATAATTATAATGTTAGTGTTAATATTACAGGACATACAGGTAGAGAAGTCGATAGTCCACGAACAATATAGGGGGATGCCGACGGTGGTAAATGATATCGCTCTTTTACGACTGGCCGAAGATATAGACTTCGATCACAGTAAGTAGCTACAGTGTTATAATAGTATTATAACTAATTATATGTATGTATAACGTAGCTCTAAGCTTTCTGCAGATGTAAGAGATCATAATAGCTGTATCCGCATTTGTAATCATAAACATTTATATTTCTATGGCTTCCGGAAGTTTATTGATGAATAGATCGTTAACAATGGAAGAGGTTTCTCTCTCGTAAGAAAGGAGCAGTTGGTTTCAGACATTAAATTAAATTGATGTCAATAAGCCATGCTGAAGATAGTTGTCATAAGCGAGGGTCACAATGTGGCATTAAAAGAGATTTTAGAAAGATTGAATTAGTTACTTCTTAGGTTTTCACTATGATGAGGATAGGACAGGACTGCTTAAGCATACATTTAAGACTGTGGAAGCTCCCATTTTCCCTGAACCAATATTCTTACGCTTTATATCTTCTAAATAAAATATAACTTCTGAATATTCAGAAGCATTGGTATATTTATTATGTTTTGGTAATTTTATTTTTGTTGTTACACAGGGAATGTTCATGTAGTTTGTTTACCAAAGACAGCTATGCTGCGTCAACGCGCCCTTAGCAACATGATGGCCACTGTTACTGGCTGGGGGCTTACTGAGAATCATACAGAGTCCTCTGTTCTTCGCAAGGTTGATATTCCTATCCGCACAGCTGAGGAGTGCAGTGACTTATATAATAGGTAGGATAATTTTTCTGTCCTTTGTTTTTAACCCATCTGCTTGAGTTAGATTGGAACTGTTGAAAGTCATCGGTGAAATTGTGTTATTTTGGATTGACAAATTGTTGTTTCTTCTCTATGCTTCTTATTATGAAAATAGGGTTAATTGTACCTACCTGCCTATTAGCTGTTATGAAGAAACTTCTATTTAGATTTCTTGAAATATGATTTTTATTTTATAGTTTTTAATAGATGGTCAATATATGTTTTATGATACTAGGTTTTCAAAGCCAGGAGAGCCAGATACAACGTCAGACCAATTGTGTGCCGGAGCTTTGAACAAGGACTCCTGCAACGGCGACTCAGGAGGTCCTATGATGCTTGAAGAACTGTACAGCAATGTCTTCAGACTTATCCAGTACGGAGTCGTATCACACGGACCCCAGCAATGTGGATCGGATACCCCAGGAGTTTATACTGATGTTACCAAATATATGGAGTGGATTTTGGATAATATAAATTAGTTGTTTAAGTGTTTTGTAAACTCAATTTTCTCATTGATAAATTACATGTGTTCAATTGCTTTTCTTTGCTTTTATTTTATTTTACGCAACATTGGCCCGCTTTTGCTTCGTTTCGTTGAATCTTTAACCTATAAACCCTTACTTATTAAAGAAAGTAGCTACTCTAGATTAACCTCTGTTAGTTCATCTATAAACATGCCTAGTTACATGTAAATCGTTTCACTAGTATCAGAGTTTTCTTAATAACTTTGAACTATTATCTTGCGGAAAGGAAATAATTTTCGGGAATAAAATATAACCCTGAAGCATCTCCGCCATATTACCTACAGACATACCAAGTTTTATCTAAATCAGTCCTGTTGTTTACCTTTGATGCTTGAACCGATGTTCAAACAGACAATTAAAAAAAATGTTTTCTTTTAAAAATTACAGTTACAGTTTTATTTTAAATGTATAGATTCAATACTTCCATATCCAATCGTTTTTGACGCTCCAACTCCAACAGTGCTATTTTTAGATGAAGCAATACATACTCAGGATATTTTAGACGGAATAATCAAAATGTGCATATTCGATTTTCATCATAAACATAAAATATCATTATATGATCTTGATTTTTATAAACTGTTCACGCGCGACCTTTAAAGCTGAGTTATCTACACAAGGTCGATCTTTGATAACATAATAGACCTATGTGAGGGTGTCTACGTAAGGGATGTCAACGAGGGCAATATTTTTCTTTTCCTCTTATGATTTTCTCAATGATTTGAAACTTTTGAAAGTGTTTTTGTATATCTGCGTGTTTTTGTGATACCTTAAAATTATGTCTATTCTTTTGTCAGTTAAGATAGTTGTTACTTGGTGGAAATAAACCAACTCATGTCAAAGACATTACACTCTTATTCGAACTACACAGCTTTTGGCATTATTAAATCTAAATACTAAAATACTAGTAGCCTGCCTTCGTTTCGCTTCGCTAAACCTATGATTACATACACACGCAAGAAACGCAGAGCACACTTGATTATTTTGGTCGGGGATTTTTAAATAGTTATTCATTGGAATTAATTAGTGTCAGGTCGACTGTACACGACGAAAATGTAATAATTTGGGATTCATGATTATCGTCTCATTGTATTCTTAAGTGTTTGATAATGTACCTACTAGTCAATAATGTTTTTATGCGTCAACATGTTATTGTAGTTTCGACAAAACGACGAACTGGAAATTCCTCGCGTCATTTATTGTTGTTAGATATGCACATGTTAAGGAAATAATACAGAGTTAATTAAAACCTAGTTGATTAGAAACAATGGGACACGATTACTTCAATATTCACGCAAATTTTGCAATTTTGTTTGTATTGGGAATCACAATTCTGTAAATTATACATTATTCGTAGTTAAAATGCTGTTGTTGGCTGTAATTAAATCAATTTTATTGATGTGTTTAAGATGATGTATCACTTCGAGCGATTTCCTCATGATACAAAATAAGATCCTTACAAAGTAATTATCATTAACAGAGTACTTAAAATATTATAATTTCTCTCAATTTTATTAATGCTAAAATGGTTCAACATTCAGTAAATTTTTTAAAATTATGAAGGCACATACCAGTTTGACTTTGTCGTCTAATTGAATAAAAAATATGATAAAGTAATTGCTCCAACGTGCTTCAATTTTTTAACTAGTAATCGGAGAATCCGTGGTACCTATGCTATAAAATTAATATTCGCATTTATAATATTAGTAGGATTAGTAGGATAAATGTCGGCTATAAACGTCTCCTTTCGTTAAAACATAATCAGTCTAAGACCGCGTTTTTATGAGATGGTCGTTTTTCACAAATAAAAAAATATTATTTTAAATATGTGTCGTCTTAAGTTAATTTTATTAATTAGTGCATTGGTGCTTGTTTTATCGAGAGGTGTTTTAAGCCGTAAGTTATCTATGTTTTGATACCTCTTTATAATCGTAGATTTGTTTTTTGAAACGATTTATTTTAAGCAGTGATACTTTTGAAGGTTGGGTTCCCGAACGGGAGATTCGGAGTTTAAACCAGACATACACCTGTGATTGTCAAACAGTTATGACAGCATTAGAAACTAATAATCAGTTGCTACGGCGAAGCAAAACATCGTGAGAAAACTTGCGAACCCGGGCGTCCTTCACAAAGTTCATAAAAGTGCGTGGAGTCTGCCAATTTGATTCGCGGAAATGTTTTTTTATTTAAACAGCGTAATCAAGTAGGGACACCGTTTAGGTCTTCGATAAGGTAGGGCGCAGTGGTTTGAGAATTATTGTTTCTCAGGACTGATTCCACTAACAGCATCGCTAATCGTGAGTAGCTATTATATTTCGTCATAATTTGATGATTGACATATGATTTTCAGAGATATGCAATGACTGTATGATATTCGACAGTTGTCCAAGAGCTCTAGAACTTGCGCGAAACCAACGAACTGCTGAAACTTTGCAATTGTTTCGAAATGCCACATGTGGAGTTGACCGTAACACTACTCTATCGAGACCGATGGTAAAAGTTTTTATTACCTTTTCGACCTAATTTACTTCTCTAATGCAGGTAAGTACTTATGAATTATGTGAGGAAAGAAGCAATAATAAAGGAGCGGTAAAAACTTGTAGCTATTACAAAAAAAAAGACAAAATACTGAATAGTCGGTGTGTACGGAATAGTAGTGGTAAAATACTGAATAGTCTGTCTTGGCTAAAGACATCCATAATAAGTCACTGAATCGTTATTGGTTAAAAAGGGATAATTTGAAATGTATTTTAATTATTTTTTTATTGTCTTAGGATCTACCAGTTCACTTATCAAGCGTCAAAATTTTATTAAAAAAATTACATAATTTTGTCTAATGTCTAATATCTTAGTAGGCAATTCTTATCATATTTGGCAATACTTATCATATCATAGTTGGCATTGTAACCTATTAGCGAATTTTTGTTCCTGCATCCAAAAGAGTTAGCAAAACTTTTTATTTTCAGGTGTGTTGCTCGAAGTTCTCGACGACAAATGGAAGTGTAGAAGAGCCAGAGTCACCAGAAGATGTCCGTATAGCAGGTCATGAGAATTTACACCTGCTACCTGATGACTGCGGCAAAGTTGAAGGGTATAGATTTTCAAGTCGTGTAGCACATTTATATCAATTTTCATGGATGGCCCTTATTTCTCATCGATCACGTAAGTAGACGAACAGGCTATAATATCTAATAATGCATGTTATTTTTAAATAAAAAGTCTTGATCCCATGTTTATTATGAAACGGGCTTTCAAAAGGCGGCATAATTATATTCTGCTTTGAGCCATGACATAAAATTTCAAATCCAAAGCCAACGAAATACAGTATATAAGTTATCTGCTGGTTATCTGTTAATAAAATAAAATTGCAGTTTATATTCCCTTCAATGATGGGAAATATTTTGAGGAACCTTCATAATCTAAGTTTTTCCTAATTAATACTCACGGTAAGTTATTATATTGTGTAGGGATTCTTAACGTCAACAATTTTGAGTCTATTAACTTGAATATAAATATCTCGTCCTTCTAACTTCCGTGTTGTGTACGACGAATTTATGGTAGTTGTTCAATGGTGGAATTAGGTTTAGGAATTACTTTGCATACTAAATATAAATGTAGGATCTGTAAATTATCTACAGGCTAGTTACTTTATGCATTTTCAATGGTGTTGATACATATAGCTAAATCTGTTGCAGGAGAGGGTATAAGATTTGGATGTGCAGGCAGCATTATCAACAAGCGCTATATACTCACCGCCGCGCACTGTGTCAAGAATAAGATTATCGAGGGTGTGCGTGTAGGCGAATTTGATATAGAAAATATATTTGACTGCCAAGAAGGTTTATGCGAAAGACATATTCAGGTGGTGATCGTTTTTGGTTTAAATATTTTTTACCTATTTACAACTAATCCAGATTTCATCCATGTCCATGTGTGGGACATCTATGACAAACTTTGAATAGAACAGTTGGAGGAATTGTTGATCGGTTTGTGGGACATGATAATGACAGGTATTAAAGAGAATATTAGTAACTAAGCTATACCTCGTTTAACGGGTGATCCAAGCCGTGATCAAAGCAAGAAGAACATTATGATAAAAATAACTGTTTATGTTACAGGATATATTAGTAGAAAAGACGATTATTCATGAAGAGTACCGGGGATTACCGGCAGTGCTTAATGATATTGCGCTGGTGCGACTAGCAGACGATATAGACTTTAACCACAGTATGTATCTATTCATATGTATCTATAAATTTTTATATGTATAATATTTTATTATTGCAATCAAATAAAAAGCTGAACAGCCATGATGAATGGTCAATCAGTTAGGGACTTCGGAAGTTGTGCCTTGGAAACATCTTTCTTTATTATTCTATTTATAATTCTTTGTTTGTGTTCATACAGAAAATGTCCATCGAATTTGTCTGCCAAAGACAAGCAAGCTACGAAAACTTGACCTGAATAATCGCATAGCAACAGTACCTGGTTGGGGGCTTAATGATGATCGTACGCTATCTTCTGTCCTCCGCACGTTTGATATTCCAATTTTCAATGCTGAGGCTTGTAGTGAATTCTTTAATAGGTAAATAACTGATTTTGTTTACAGTGAGGGTCCAATGAGATTTCTCTTAACACAACAGCAACTGCTTGTTTAAGTTGCAAGTCATAGATCAAATGCTTCGTTTCGTAGACGCTGCCTCAGAGCCAGCATTTACTATTTATATTTCTTTTTTGACTTATAAAGCATCAAATACCCTTGATGTTAGTGATGTCCATGGGTTACCAGGTTTCTCGTGTGCTTCTTTGTCGCCTTATCATGGTGGATCCTAAAGAGAGTAGTTGATATACCTACCTAGAAGAATACTTGTCCAGCCTCGTCGATTAATCAGCAAACTCTTTAATCACGAGCAGAGCAGGTGTGCCTCGATAAAAAACATGTAATTATGGTTTAAAATTTCATAATTGGTGTTAAAGACATGGTGTTACATGTTGGCAGGTTTGCTGGACCAAGAGAATCAGATATACCACATGGCAAGCTATGTGCCGGTTCTCGAATCAAGGACTCTTGTGGCGGCGATTCTGGAGGCCCTTTAATGATTGAAGAAGAAAATGGATCGAGATATTCGTATATCCAATATGGAATCGTTTCGTATGGACCAATGCAATGTGGGTCCGATTTTCCAGCAATATATACCGATGTAACCAAATACATGGGATGGATTTTGGATAATATTGAAGTTTAAATGATTAGTATGAAGTACAATTATTATGTTTTTTTAATAAATATTTCTAAACTTTTTTGGTGTGTCTTCTTTAATCGCATTTCGATCTTAGTTTGCCTTTAGAAGCTTTGAACCGTGTACAACGTTTCCTATATAATGTGAGATATTTAAAAATCGTTTTGAAAAATTTAACTACCAGAGAAGTTAGTGGTGGGACGGTAATCTGGAGCCGCAAGGCACAAGTAACTGTGCCTATAACTGCATTACGACTATTAGTGCCGTGTGCCGATAGCGAGATCTGTTATATAAGAAAAGATTAGACATTAATTGGTAAATTTAAAAAAAACAATTGTCCGCCCCAGCACCACACCTCCGCGAGACCTCAAGTCAAGTTATCTACATGAGGTTGATGACCTTCGAAAAGATAATAGTGTCTAAAAAAACCGAAAGTACGCGACCGAAGTTCGATATGATTACGCCCGCAATGCTATTTAAATTAGCGACAACACATTATGCCGCAATTATGTTGCGTTAAGGGTTTAGTCTAACTTCGGTCGGGCGTAAGTTCAGCGGAAACTTTTCTCTTGAGCACACATTACAAACGCGACCGTTCGATACTGAATACAAACCACCACCAACCCACAAAAGCGCAACTGAATTTCTACCGCGTAAGTTCGGCGTGTCATATTATTATCAGCCGAATACGTTAGTACGTAAAATCAGCCGCGAAACTTCGGTCGCGTACCTTCGGCATAGTGTGTTTAACAGACCTGCGCGCACGTTACATAAATTACTTTATGCAGGGTTATCTACGTAAGGGATGACAACGCGAACAATAATTTTCGAGTTTTTACATTTTAGCTGCATCATTAAGACGATAACAATTCCCAAGACTTCAACATGTAGGTACCTACGAGTAAGTATATTGTATCACGAGGAAAACAGAATGAATTTTTCCATTGGTCACTTTACGTTACATATTACATCAATCATATAAATCAATGTTATGTAGCGTTGTTATTAATAAGAACCATAAAGAAGTTCCAGAATTAATGTGCGGGTCGAAAAATATGAGAATACCCGAATACAAGCGAATGGTCGCTTGTTTTATCAGTATCGTGCTTTCTTTTGTTGTGTAGGTGAACCCTAACATCTCCTTTCTTAATCTCTGTAATTCCTACCTGTGGTTTTTTGTCTCTATTTAGGAATTAGATTTACCTTTGCGTATCATTGTATTCAAGATATTGTTAGTTTGTAGGTATGCATGTTTATTGTATTATATTAGTAATGCCAGTAATGTCACTTAAATGAAGATGCTCCATATGTTTTGTTCACAAGTTCATAGCCGATAACGTCCTCTTTGGTCAAGGGTCAGTCAGTCGGTGATCAACCTTCTTTGGAGAAAGACGTCACTTAATGACGAAGAATTACAGTTATTGTCGATATGTATAACGTAATTTATTTCTGCTCATTGCTGCTTATTCTACTCGAAGGCGTTTTTAGTCGTAAGTTATTACACTTTTTTATTTCAATTATTTTATTTATTTGTTTCCATAAAGAAGACATTAATTTTATTAATAATAAGTACAGTGAATTAGAAGAGAAAAGGGAGTTTAATGATATATAGTCATCACTAATATAGATCCTTGCGCGAATCCTCTTTATTTTTTCTTAGTTGGGTAGTTCTTAAAAACATTGTTCCCTTCAAGCATTTGACAGGTGCCAATTCAAGGAATCAGCTATCATAAATTTCAGTTAAGGAAAACATTAGAGGAAATCTGTGGTAGGTCGAAGAATGTTCTCGAATATTCGAGATTCAAATTCATATGAATTCAATTTGACAATCAGCATAATTACCTGTGTTGTACCAGAACCTTGCGTGTAGGAAGAAGATAAGTGATGTATAGGAGATGTAATAATGTGATGACCTGATGATTTTCAGAGAAATGCAATGACTGTACCAACTACGACAGTTGCCCATCGGCTCTCGACCTAGCGTTACACCAAAGAACTCCTAAAACTCTGCAATTGTTTCAAGCGGCCTCGTGTGGGTTTGACTTAACAAATTCCCCCCCAATAGTAAAGGTAAGCATTAATTAATTTTGTACCTTATCATAAGATATTTTACATAAATTGCCAGTAAATTTTCGTTATGGACGATTACCATCGGTATTTAGCTCGGCGTTTCTTAAACTAGCTGAAACACCCACTGTGGGCGTTGGAGACCTAATCGAGTAATGTAATACTTTGGTTTGAATATATTTTTATATTACCAACAGTAAAATAATTAGTTTTATTTTATCAAATCATCATCACAAGATAGCTCTTACCTCGTTATGGAAGAATTGTTATATAAGGTTGATTAAAAATATTATTTACAGGTATGTTGTTCAATGTTTTCGACGTCAGATAAAAGTGGCGATGAGATTGACACACCAGAAGATATTCGTATAGCAAATCATAAGAATTTAAACCTTCTTCCCGATGACTGCGGTGATATCAAAGGCGACAGAATAATAGGGGGGACCATAGCAGACATGTATGAATTCCCATGGATGGCTCTTATTTCTCATAACACATGTAAGTTCAAGTATTGCTTCATATTTTTCTTAGCAGGTCTTGGTTATGACGTTAATGTTATTGGATTCTGTAGGCAATTCAATATTCCGTAAGGTAAGTAACATAGACTATATATCCGTTAGCGAAACAGTCCCCGTTGATTGTGAAATTGTGAATCATGATATATTTATAATCTTAGGTAGTATATCGTTTGGAGGCATCTGCATTTTCATTAGTCTTTTGTATATCCTTTCTTCAATACTTTTTCTCACTATCGTACTATTATTTTAAAATGTGAAAGTTTTAAAGTCGCAAAATGAATACAGATGACTTGAGATGTTGTTGACTTCAACCCATTAATAGTCCAGTACTAAACATGACATCCTTGCACTTGAAGAGGTGTAGTGTAGAGGCAGGACATACTTCACTTGAATGCGTATTGTTAGAGGGGTTGGTGGCCAATCCAAAGGAAGTTTTTTGCCGTCTGAAGAAGTACGAAATCGCTTAAAGAATAACGATATCAATTGGAGCCGACGCCTTTATCTGACTTTCACAGCACGGAAACGCTCCGCATCCACTATCTAGCCGCGTCTGCAGTTGCCAGACTTCAAGGATCTCGTAGGATCGACGCAAGCCATTGCATAGGATGTAGCTATGAATACTTCAATACCTTGTTTTCACTTTACTATGTACAACTAATTTGTTGCAGCAATAGGAATATTCTTTAAGTGTGGAGGTACCATCATCAACAAGCGGTATGTGCTCACCGCCGCGCACTGTGTCAAGAATAAAAAACTCGCAGGTGTGCGTGTTGGCGAATATGACATATACAATGATATAGACTGCCAGAATGGTGTATGCGAAAAACATATTCAGGTAAATATGAGTTTGAATATTAGAAGAACTGCTCATACTGGCACTGTGTTACAATAAGTGTATCTTTGATACCTATATGAATAAATGATTTTGAATTTAAGATTAAGTTAACATTACCACACGTTTGTCACTGTGCGAAAGTCGAGTGGGACTATAGGAGGCCCAGTAGTTGGTTATTAGATCCTACTAGTGATAACTGTTTTTGAGAGTAATAGCTATTGTTGATTCCATAATAAATTTTTAATAATACTAATTATATTTTATAGGATATACCAATCAGCAGCACGGTGATCCACAAAGACTATAAGTCAATGCGGAATAAGGTGGTAAATGACATCGCACTTATTCGTTTAGCAGATGATGTGGACTTCAATCACAGTAAGTTCTTATTCATTATGGCCCCAAGGTTAGAGTTTAACCCATTATTAGCCCACTAAATGCTGAGCACAAGTATTTCATCATAACTGAGGAAGCTTTATACTCCACCACGCTGTTCCGATGTGGAGGGGCCAAAACAAGTATCGGAAATTTTTAGGCCCTCTGAAGGCCGGAAGGCCGAAAAGCTAGAAGGAAGCCCTCATGAAATTTTAGTCAAACATTTTAATTACGAGTAACTGTATTTTAATGATTCGGTTATTTTTATGTTCACACAGGAAATGTTCACCGAATTTGTTTGCCAAAAACAAGTAAACTGCGGCGTCGAGCCTTTAACAATTTGAATGCTGAAGTTACTGGTTGGGGGGTCACTGAAGACGGCACAGAATCCAGCGTCCTTCTCAAGGTCACGATTCCTATCTTCACAGCTGAAGAGTGTAGTGGCATTTATGATCGGTATGACACCTAATTTGTTTCTTTTTACCAGCTCACGATAATTTATGTAAGCTTTTTAAAGTAAAGTTAAGGATAAATATACGTATGTTAAGCACGTATGATATAGCTAGCTAGATAGCTGTAGGATATATAAACAATAGGATATGTTTGGCCTCACCCCATTAACGGCCCATTACTGAGCACGAGTCTCTCCTCATAACTGAGGAAGCCTAGAACGTACTCCTACACGCTGCTCCAATGCGGATGGGAGGAGGATATACCTACTTTGTATCTTATGACTTTCTTTTTACATCTAAAGGTTTGCTGCACATGAACGACTGGACGTAACATCTGAGCAGCTGTGTGGTGGAGATAGAGATAAAGACTCTTGTGCTGGAGATTCAGGAGGTCCTTTGATGATTGAAGAAAAAGTTAATAATGTTGACAGATATGTCCAATACGGAATCGTTTCACATGGACCTGCTGCGTGCGGGATGGGTGGCAAGCCAGGAGTGTACACTGATGTCACAAAATATATGGGCTGGATTTTGGATAATATATATTAGCTTTCCCTGTCAGTATTTTGTGAAAGTCGTCGACCTGAAATAAACCATGAGTAGTTAGTTATTTATAGTTTAATATATAATCTGAAATGCACTATAATTAATTAATCTTTTATTTCACTAGATTACCTTCAATGTTACCTCATGTCTCTTAAATTGCTAAAGTTGTATCTTTAAAACAGGATATATTGATTTTGGGGAAAGGTTATGAAAACTTTTACAATTACAATTACACAATAACCAACTTTAATTAATTTGTTTATTCTTTAAATATATCATTTGTTCCATCAAATATAAATTACTAGACGTCGTTCGCGGCTTCGCCCGCAAAAGAGTAGTTTTTTTAAATATGGGATTTATCCCAAGGGAACCTATAATCGCGATAAAATGTACCCTATGTCCTATTCCTGGATGCACCAAGTTTCAGCTTAATCCATTTAACGGTTAGAGCGTGAAGGAGGGACAAGCATCCAAAAATCCAAGCATCTTTACAAACTTTCACATTTATAATATTAGTAGGATTAAGACAGATTGTTGAATTGTTATCGTATATAATAAAGTTTTTGTTAAGATGCTTTCTGTTTATTTCTAAACGATAGCATCGGACATTGATTTATTTATCTCTGAACGCTTATCAACAATTTGCTCGTCAGTCGGTTTACTGGTGTGCAAAAAAGTTGTACCACAACTGAGTTATATATGTAACACATTATCAACTATCCATTTTCCTTAAAGCATATTTTGTTATGACTATAAAACCGCGGAATGTTCCTTTGACCTTTTACAAGTAGATACACATATTATTAATTAATTAACTATATAAGTTTATCATGAAGCTGTTAAATACCGTAATGTTATATTGTGGCTAACGCTTTGTAATAAGTGTGTAAGTTTTTCCTCAAACTAAATTTAATAGTGATTTGTCATGGCATGACAGGAAATAAATAATTGCTGCATTTGCGTAGATTGATATACGTAACACATTTGAACTAGGATGAAAAATAGAGGTATTGTTTTAAATATTTTAAAAATCATTTAATTAGGTCATTGATGAATAGTTGTGTGTAAGGGTATTGGAACTAAAATAAAAAAAATGGATTACAATATAATGTTTAATGACACTACTCTTTGATATTGTCTAGAATCCAATTGACGTATTTCCTAACGTCTGTATAGAGGCCTGGGACTCCTGAACCACATTCTACCGGACCACTGGATACAATTCCAAACTGGACATATTTGGAATGACCTTTATAAAAATCTTGCAGCATCAGCGGCCCTCCTGAATCTCCATCACACGAATCCCTTCCGACTGTACCAGCGCAAATCTTTTTCATTTCTGTAGGAGATAAATTGCTATGGAAAAGAAAAGAAAAAAGTTATAAGTTTGCAATCATGATTATAATAAGATGCTTCTAAAATGCTTATAATAAATAGCAAGCCGACGTATCACGCACTGACTTCAAAATGATGTAGAAAGGCTTCTTTTTTGAAGTTGGTTAAAAATTCTGATTTCATGTATAAAGTCGTTCTCAAATTTTTTAACTGACAGGCGGATATAAGAACAGAGACGTTTTACTATTATAAAACAGTTTTGTTTCACTATTTAGGTACCAAGTCGCTTTAAATCACGCAAAATGTGTTTTCCACCTATTCCTTTGCACATGCACCTTTGCACGCACGACAAGGAACTTCGTTCCAATACAACAGTTATATTGACCGGGACAACATTATAATTTCAAGTTATAGTATACATATAGATAGAGGTGTTCAATTACATGTACCTGTGAAGTTCCTGACATTCCCTATTTGATCTCACGTTAAGAGTCACTTTGAGAAGTATGGTAGAATCTCTGTGATATTCAGTACTTCCCCAACCAGCTACGGTACCATACTGGTCTGTTATGTCCCTATTTTGGAGGTTCTCACTTGTGGGTAAACAAATTGTACCTGCATTCTCTGTGGAAAGTTAATTGGAACTTAATTTAAAGAATTGTTCTACTTGGTGATCTAAGAACTTGTAAATTTAATTAGTTGTAGTGTGATTTAGGAATGGTAGAGTAATTCCAATGATTTTTGAGGCCTTGAGTAATTGTTTCTCGATTTTTTTGTTATTTGTCAATTGCTTCTGACTGTTCCCGAAGTTAAGCAACTACGGACGCTGTCAAAAAGTGTTTATAGTAGCAAAATTTCTTGTGAAATTCTGTGGTTTAGAGGACACCTTAAGCTTTCCATCCCAGAGTTTATCGTTGAACAATTGTTGTTAAGCCATGTCAAAGGCTTTCATGCGGCATAAAGCCTTCTGTCTTTTGAATTGGCCACTAACTCCTCAGCCAATTCGAACTGAAGCAGAGTATTGGAGTACGCCCAGGCCTTTTCAGTTATGAAGAGGGACACGTCCTCAGCAGTGGGCCATTAAGTGGTTAGACCACTTGTTACCGATGAACAATCAACTGTACTTACTGAATGTCATATTAACATGTTCCTTGAGACGTATCAAAGCAATGTCGTTGGGGTAATTTGCAGCCAAAGTATAACCTTCGTGAACTATCACATTTTCCACCTTCATATCCTGCAGTTTGTGACAAAAATATTTAACTTTAGAAAAATATTTGTAGTAATTAAAGTCTTGCCATTAGTTTTTATCTTAGTTACCTTATAGAATTACTTTTTAATCTATGAAAACTTCGTATCCGTGACTTAGACCCTCCTGTACCCTTTATTTTATGCTAAATAATTAGGTGTACTATTATCACGTTTTTTTACCCGACTGTGTCAGAAAGAGACGAATGTCGACAAAATATTAAAGCATATGTATGTATGTACATACTTCCATTTCAATTGGAGGCTCTACGGCCCAATCAATTTGACGGGTTATAACACGAGGTTTCACTGGATTTGCCTTCATTGTGGAAGTGATAGATGACAGACTTACCTGAAGGTTATTTTCACAAACATCGTTTTCGCAGTCTGTATCCTTGCCAGTTTCATATTCACCAACACGAAAACCAGCTATTTTCAATCTTTGTTGTACGCAATGAGCAGCTGTTAGGACATAGCGTGAGTTTATCAATGTACCAGAACATTTAAAGCTCAAATTGTCACCTGAAAAAAATCAATTTTAAAACTTGGATCTAAAATTGTAGCATTTTGTGGAATCATTTGAAAATAATAGCATAAGGAATTATGCAA
Source organism: Lerema accius (assembly GCA_001278395.1). NCBI lineage: Eukaryota > Metazoa > Arthropoda > Insecta > Lepidoptera > Hesperiidae > Lerema > Lerema accius. The sequence goes on from LGAG01000473.1 coordinate 320,362, forward strand.
AGTGTAAGTTCACGGGCATTTCCGTTTGCCCACTAAAATAGGACAGTAAAATTAGGGGAATCGAGTGCTCGTATCATGGAATTTCTGGGCACACCTTACAACTTGCTTTAGCTAAGGAATTTGACAACACGTAACCCACATTATGTTTCTCTTAAACACTTAAACTATTGCTAAAAAGACAAATATAGCACCTATAAAAGGACATTTAGACCTGTGTTTTAGACCCATTCTTTAATAGAACTAACAGTAACGGAAGTATAAAGAAACGCAACGTACCTTCTTCGTAGGAGATGAGCACCATCCACGGGAACTCATATAGACTCGCGAAAGAACCCGATATAATACGTGCATCGATACTGTTGTAGATTTCTCCACAGGTATCTGGCAATAGCTTCAAGTTTGGATGCTCCGTGTTTGGAATTTTGGCTGGAAGGGTCTTGATCTTTGAACAACATACCTAAACACAAAGTAAGAATTATTTAGGTCGCGTTCTGTGGTCGAGTCTCGTCAAATAAAATACTATAGACTTTTTCAATATCTCAGTGATCAATGATAACTTTACTGTCTAATATAGGGAGTTTTCGTCTGACGACTGTTTTACAAAATGGAGCTTTATTATGATGATGTGCTACATCTACGAGTATTTACAAAATCTGTGACTGCGTTAAGTTGGGTCTAAATTTAAAATATAAAATTAATTAATAATAGCAGTAAATAAATGAAATAAATCTGTGTGCAAAATGTAATAAATGAAATAAAACGTACATTAAATGTATTTGCGACTCCACAGTAGAAAGGAGCAATGTATTCCAAATTTTCTTTAGTCATTCTTCTATATGGTGCTGCTTCTTTGCACTGCCATATTGACATACAGTCGTCACACTGAGCTGGAAATCATATTGGAAATATATGAAACCATATTGCAAATAAATGTTTTTGTTGACCTTACGTTGAATATGAAATGACACTGCTTCAACTTTTCTTTAACTCAAAACCTCCTAATTTTCAAGATTCATCAAAATCACTGGCGCTATTTTTAAGTCATTTTATCACGTCATACTTACCACGTTCATATCCATTTACAAATGCTATATGAATATAAAATAACAACCCTAATATTTTGTCCATTTTGCACGTAAAATATTTTATTTTAAAAATGGTTCTATGATTTTATTTATCTTTTAAAGGCTCACAATACCCGACTAATGACTGTATGAGGGTAATAAGACTTAAAATAAGGTAAATAGTATGTAATTCCGGTTTAAGGATGTTTTGAGACAATATGTTATTTGCAATTATTGTAGTCCTGTGGTTTTCCCACTTTACAATTTGGAAATAATTGTATTGTTACTTTAAAGAGCCATAAAAATTATGAGTAACGTCTTATAGCCCCAATAAATGGAGTAATAAGTACCGGAGATAGCTTTAATTCTTAAGATAGGAGGTGAGCGAGGTTTAACTTAAGATTTTATTCTTATCCTCAACTTTATCTGGATGTTTGAACCAAAAACAATGGCCTGACGTAATTAAGATGATAATATGTGGAATGTAAATTTATATCTATGCAATTATTTCTAAATGGTAATACAGGAAAACCACAGTGTTATCAATGCAAAATAACATATTTAACTCAAAACATTGTTATCTAAAAATAAATGTTATTTACGTTACTTTGTATCTTTTATATTCATTTCACTAACACAGTCATTAGCAGTACACTGCTTACCTTCTATTGTTAAATAAAAGCATGTGTTATAATTAATTGGCTTTTAAAAGTATTTTAGTGTGCAGAATGGAGAAAATATTAGTGCTGTTATTGTGCCTCAACATAGCATGGGGCAAATCTCTAAATGGATATAAACATTGTAAGTATGGTGAAATTATCAATTCCCAAGATTATTCGGGTTAAAAAAATGGCATTACCAATTTTTATGAGATTAAAAAGTTGGGTTGTTTTGGGTTAAATATTATATGAATCAAGTTGTCATTTTTTATTTAATGTAAGGTTAGCAAAAACATTTCCTTGCATTTTGCGTTTTCATATATTTTCAATATGATTTCTAGCTCAATGTGACGACTGCATTTCAATATTGGAGTGCAAAGAAGCGGCGCCATATATAAACATAACTAAAGAAAATTTGGAATACATCGCTCCTTTCTACTGTGGACTGTCAAAAACATTTAACGTACGTTTTATTTTATTTATTACATTTGGCTTTATTTCATTTAATTACTACTATTGTTAATTAATTTTATATTTTGAATTTAGAACCAAATTAACAATCACCATAATTCTAGCTTTGTGTCTGTGTAGGTTACTTTTTACGTTCATTTAATTTACTAATTTGTCTTCAAAATTAAACATTACACAACCTAAACCAAGGGTCCGTAAAGTGTGGCTCCAGAGATGTAAGTGGCTCTTTGGCTTCTTTGCTCTATGGCTCTACCACAAATATCCGCGGAAGGCACCATCATTTTTCATTTAAAAACATGTATAAAATTTATTTGAAATTTACTCAACACTTACGCTCATAAATTCCATAGCATCACGCAACCCATCCATCTTTTGGGGCTATGAGTGTACAGAGTTATCCATTTATATAGTGAAGACAAATTTACTAAAATATTTGTTATTATTTATATGAAAAGTATTCACTCAAGAGTTAGATTAGGTACGTAGGTAAATAATTCTAGCTTTGTTTAGGTATGCTGTTCAAGGCTCAAGGCGCTTTCAGCCACCACTCCGATCAAAGAGCATCCAAACTTGAAGCTATTGCCAGATACGTGTGGAGAGATCTATAGCGATATTGATATACGAACTACATCACGATCTCTTGCTAGGATGTACGAGTTCCCATGGATGGTTCTCATCTCCTATGAAGAAGGTACGTTGCATTTTCAGATGATTACGGGAGATACTACAATTTTAATTATCAGTTTTAAAGTAGTATGTCCATTTTTTGCGTATGTATGTATGTCGATTTTTTGATCTACAGTCCAAACGGCTTAATGGATTTCAACGTGTAAGGTGTCATTAGATTCTTCTTTATTGTGAGATTGACATAGGTTATACATTTTTTACAAGCTTTTATTTAGTTTTGCCCGTCCCGGTGTTTTTAATCAAATCTTGCAAGCTAAATTTCACCAATTCTCGGAGTCCGATTGAGCTAAAATTTTACACACTAGTCCAGTTCTGATGACAATGCATGTTTATAATAAGAATGATGTGATACTGCTAAAAGGATTGGCTCCAAACGGTAGAACTCCTCAACGATTAATAGTAGGGACTTGAAGTTTTGCTTTTTTTAACTTTTTAGTTCTTTTTCTTATTAACAAGTAATAAAAGCTTGTTTATTTTCATTCTCTTTTTATTTAATTTTTTATTATTTTTCATAATAACCCACAAAAAAATTCTTGTTTTATTTTCAGACGGCGATTTGTGGTTTAAATGTTCTGGTACATTGATAAATTCACGCTACGTCCTAACAGCTGCGCATTGTGTACAACAAGGATTGAAGATAGCTGGTGTTCGTGTTGGTGAATATGAAATTGACGAGGATAGAGACTGCGAAGACGATGTTTGTGAAAATAACCTTCAGGTGAACTAACAATAATTTTAACAGTACTTTTATACTTTTTACATTCTCAAAATTATAGTAGGTACAGAGCGAACCCCAGGATTTAACTTCGCATCTCATTTAAGGCAAATAGTTTTTCAACTGCAAAACCTTCAGACTAGATCTTCATAACCTTATTTTTTATTAAATAACCCACAGGATATGAAAGTGGAAGAGGTGATAGTTCACGAAGATTATTCTTTGGCTACAAATAACCCGAACGACATTGCATTAATACGTCTCAAGGAACATGTTAATATGAAATTCAGTAAGCACGTTTATTTGATACCTTGTACCTAAATTATTTCTTTAGCTTTAACCCATTAATGGCCTTCATCTGAGCGCGAGGCTTTGTTACTCCGGTGCGGAGTGACGAAGGCGTTAGTTTTGCTAATCGAAGTGTAAATTTTTTTAAAGTATGTACAGTCAACGGCAAAAGTAGATGATCAAAATCAGACATTCAATACTAATGATCGTAATTTGTGTCAAAATAGTGTAGCGGTGAAGTGTTTCTAAAGTACGAGATTGTTAAGTGTACCAAATATTAGCTAATAGTACTTCCGCCCAATATCGATGATCATTCATATACCCAAACTCTCTATCAAATACGTCAAACGTCATTGTGGCATGATTTAGTAACAAAGGCCAAATATAATGTGATTGTTTTTTGCGTTTTCACGACTGTAACCACAACCATTACAACCATTTCCACAGGGAATGCAGATACCATTTGCTTACCAATAAGTGAGAACCTGCAAAACAGGGACATAACAGGCCGTTATGCCACGGTAGCAGGTTGGGGAATTACTGAAGATCACAGCGATTCCACCATACTGCTTAAAGTGACTCTCAACGTAAAATCAAATAGGGAATGTCAAGAATTTCACAGGTATGTACTTGTAATACTATGACCAGTAATGCTATGAGCTAAAATTACTGGTCATGATAACACTGGCCGCAAACGTCCGTAATCCTGATCAGGAATTCCGTAGTGGATTTTAAATTTTGTGAGCGAAGTTTAAAAGGTCTTTTCCCCCCGGAGCAGAGCGGAGCAGGGTTAAAAGTGCTTGAGGTAAGTTGTCCTAACTCAAATATCTAACATAGCACTTTCAACCCTGCTCTCGTTTAATAGCAGTGGAAATTAATTCCGGATCAGAATTCCTGATCCCAAACCGGACACTGCGATTTACTCCGTACAAATGTTTTATTATAACAAGGTTCTTTGTCACGCGTAGCGATGCGCGATGGCTTAGGCGGAAAACACATTCTGTGTGACACTTCATGCAGTTCAGAACTGTACGTAAAATTGAAATTTAAAAAATTTAAAAAGCCGAAAATTAAAGAAGATCACAATATAAAAAAATCCGATTATAAAAACAGCCTATCGACGATCTTTTAAAGTCTGTGTGTGTTTAAATAAGACGCCTTACTGGCATCATTCAAAGTAAATTATTTTTTCATTATCTTTTTGTTAATATCTTTTTATAAAGTCACAAATATCTTATTTTCTTTTCCACAGAACTTCATCTCCTTCAGAAATGGAAAAGATTTGCGCTGGTACAGTAGGAAGAGATTCGTGTGATGGAGATTCTGGTGGGCCGCTGATGCTGCAAGATTATTATAAAGATCATATCAAATATGTCCAGTTCGGAATTGTATCCAGTGGTCCGATAGAATGCGGTTCAGGACTCCCAGGACTCTATACAGACGTTAGGAAGTACGTCAATTGGATTCTAGACAATATCAAAGAGTAATTTCATTAAAGTAAACATATATTGTAACCCGTTTTTTATTTAACCGTTCCAATACCCTTACACAACTGTGGATTGGATGGATTAACATGTTTAGCACACATATCATATCCAAGAATAGGAAATAGGATAGATTTTATCCGAATTCTTCATCCTCTGGAATGATGTGAAAGTTTATATATTTGTTACTAAATCATCAATAGATGATTGGATTTGAATTAAACTTAGCACTTAGAGAAAGTCCAATACCCTTTTCCACAGGCAGAGTCGCTGGCTTCGTCTAGTAAGAATCTAACTAATAGAAATGAATTTAATGTTGTTTTGTCAGAACGATTAAACATACGAATGAGTATAAAACTTACTTAAGTTACTTGTTAGCCTCAAATGTGTAGTTTTAGCATCCATCAGACGAAAACGTCAGATATTAGCACGTGTAACGTGGATGACGGTGGTGTCATGTGTAAAAACGCTGATAGCCACTGTAAATAGAGCCGCCTAGACAGTACGGATGCAGTCGTCATCCAGTCGTACCTACGTCGTTACTCTATCGGATTGATATACCATAAACCAGTTGCCTGACGTTACACTCTTTGTTTGCATTTTCAGAAAATTTTAACCTCTACATCAAGCTGTCATCATTTTGTAGCTATAGATATCTAAACAAAATAATTGATTATGTGAAACGGGCCAGAATTCAATTAAACAATTTTGATTACTTAAACACAAGTGTTTATTTTTTTTTTAAAGTAATCTTATACCTAATAATTATGTACAGTACACAAATTATATTTAGAAACTCAATTTATTCTTTGATGTTTGCTAAGATCCAGCTGATGTATTTTCTAATATCTGTGTAGATTCCCGGCGCATCTTCCCCACATTTTGTTGGTCCAGTAGAGACAATGCCATACTGGAAGATCTTCGTTTGACCATCGACGTCAATCTCTATCATGAGCGGCCCTCCTGAGTCGCCTCGACAAGAGTCCTTATGAGGTAATCCAGCACAGAACTGACCTTGGTTAGATCCTGATATATGACTGGAAAAAAGATTTTTTTTTTATATATAATTATTCTTTGATTACAACCATACTTTCAAGTCATTTAAAAAATCGAGTGTTGCTGGCTACTAGCAAGTGCTGTTAATAGTATATTGTTATCAAAAATAATTTAGTGATAAAAGTAACGTAGTGCTTTTTGAGATATTTTATTAAAAACCCGTAAAAAACAATACTGTACAGTTTGGAAATAGTTTAAAGTTAAGGATGCACGTTAGAGATGGTTAACTCGTTAGTTCACGTGAGTCCGATTCGTATGGAAAATCAATAATTTTCAACATAGTGAATTATTATATAGTGCTTGGAACTTAATTATCTAAAATAAAATAAAAATTCCAAATTTTATCCAATGTGGTAAGATTTTGGAAGTATCTGAGGATTTATATTCCGACTAAATTACTTCTGAATAATCTTGCAAATTGTCTTAAGAATAGAGTTGGGATAAATATTCTCGATAACAGAAAAAAATGATATATCGTCACTTTTAAACCCGATATCTCTTACTATTAGTATAAACGAATTCCGCATCAGGATTCCATATCAGATTTCCGGACGTATGCGGCTTTACCTGTAATAGTTCCGGCAAAAAGTGGCAGGCCGAACAGGGATCTCTACTTTGTGAAGAATTGAAAATAGGTTGCCATATTCATTGAGTCCCCATCCAGCCACTGTTGCCTGTTTGTTCCTCAACGGTTCCTGCTGCAACCCCGTTGTTGTTGGCAAGCAAATTACATCTGCATTTTCTGCGAATAAGTAAAAAAATTAGGTCAATTGCGTGAATCAAGAATCTAGCAACTAAGTATCTATGGTTTTGGAGTGATATAGTAATAGTTAGATTATTTTTCAGTAGTTCATACAATTTGATGAACATATTTTCACCTTCGCGAAACGTTACAAAAAAACGAATAGGTACGAGTATATCATTATCATAAAAATATTTTTGGTGTCATCTATTTAATAATAAGTGACTTTGGTTCTCTTGATAGGAATAACCTACGCAGATCAAAATACGAAGAAAGTATGGTATGTTTGGCAGTACTTACTTAATGGCAACTCAACAGGAGAATCCAGGCGTAATAACGCAATATCGTTCTTATACGTATTCCATTCAAACCCATCATGACTTATAAATGCTGTCACATTTTTTTCCTGAAACAAGAGAGTCGATTTGTAATTGAGAACTTTGTACTTCTTAAATTTCATTTAATTTGAACCAGTAGTTTAAAATGACTGTCCTTCATCTTTAATAATTAATACGTAATTTGCACTCCTTAATAATGTCATATACGATCGTAAATTCGTCTGTACCATACGAGCGCAATCCTAAAAACGTAATAATAACAAAAATGGGGGATACAGTTTGGCGTTGTAGTTTCGAATACCAGGAAATTGTTAGTGAGACCACCATTACTGGTTATCGAGCACTGCAACCGAAACTTGTAATATCGAGAATTGAGAATTTTTATATTTATTGCAAATTTTAAAACCTGTTCAATAAACTCGATTGTCTACGGCATAGCTTCAGAAGCGCGTAAGCTTCATTATAGGCTTGGTCTTCACCTACTTGTAAACTATATTCAAAACTATGAAGTTCTCACAGATGTAAAGTGTACACCAAGCGTAGAATGAAGAGTGCGCGTCTATGAAACTATCGTCTACCTATGAGGCCACTGGGACTAATGTAGTAACTAGTATTTTAAATAAAAAATACCTGTATATGTTTTTCACAAATATTGGCTTGGCAATCTAAATCTTGTACCAAATTATAGTCGCCAATACGAACGAAACTAATGTCCTTGTTTACAACACAATGAGCCGCCGTGAGAACATACTGTGGACTAATCAATGTGCCCGAGCATCCAAATCTTTTCTCATCTGAAAAAAAAAAGAAAATAACATTAAGTACAAACTAGTAATCATTAATATAAAACAAAAACCTTGTCTCTAACAACGAATCTAAACTAGTCCAAAGAAGCCATGATCCTTATGTTGAAATCCGTAAATTCGTTTGAACTTTAAAGCGTGCCAAAAAAAAAGTTTTACATAAATACATACGTTTCAAACCCTCTTTATGCAATCGAATAAAAACATTTAAGTTGTATACATGAGAAAATAATACCAGTACCACGACTGAACTGCAACACGCCATTTGGAAATAGAAACCTACATCGTAAAAAAGTTACTTTTTGTAACCAAACTAGACGCAAACTCGTTTAGCAAGTTGCAAAGAAAACAATATTATTTTGGATTTGTAACTTTTGACACTGACTATTCAGGTACAATCTTTTCGATGAACTAAAACTACCATGGTCCTGATATTTGTGGAGAAGTGCCTTCAGCAGATTAATGTGATGTTTGAATAATTAAAACTGTTTGCGTCAAACTTACATAATCAGACTGCTCATAAATTGGAATTAATATTTATGTTTTCCTTAATGCATGACCAAATTCAAGTTAATTTAAATTATCAATCTTAAGGCTGGAGTTTGAGGGGTTGAGAGTGGTAAATAATTACTAAAATATTGCTTACTTAATATTTGAATGTTCTTTCATAAAGACCGTACCTCCATATGCAATTACTACCATCCACGGGAATTCATATAATCCGGCATCAACGCCACCCACGACGCGGTCTAGGGCAATATTCCCACAAGAATCCGGCAGGATTGACGTCTGACTCCATCGATCACCAATAATTGGTGTATCAAACTCCGAACAACATATCTGTGGCGAAACAAAATACGCGTTACTACGATTTGTATCTACTAGGATTTTCATTACATTGTATTTATTTTGTTTTCTGATAAGGTGAACATGTTAAAGAATAAGAAAATAACTTAATAGAAATATAGCCCATGTTACTCTTATAAAGAAGACAGCTAAGTTGCCTTACTAAAGAAAAAACTGGCGTCTTACAAGGATCTACGCTGTCACCTATATTGTTCATAGAGCATATTATAGGTGGGCCTACCCACCAAATTTGACGTTATTATGGTCTAGAATTACTTTATGAGTTGGAAAAAACAGTAGTTAATAGAAATCGTCTTACCTTAACCGTATTTGCATCATAGAATCCGCAGTACGCATTTCTAAACAATTGCTTTGTATGTTCAGTCTTTTCTTCGTCGGCTAGATTTTTGGCTTTCTTACAATAGGTATATGGCATGCAGTCATTGCAATATTCTGTAACAATTTTTTTGTGACGATATAATTATGATTGTTGATGGTCAGCGTCAGTTTAGGACATCATCAGACATCAAAGATGAGGACAGCAAGAAGGTACCATTCATCAAGTCCCCAGCTGTATTCGTTTGACGGCTGACTCATGCAAGATGATTTAAGTATGACTTAACAACAAAGTAGATTCAGAGAACATGATAGCGTCGATTTATAAATATTCCCACGTTTTTCGGCTGTAGCTCAAAACTTGTTTTTACTGAGCCACCTTTAACTTGAGTATGGCGAAGCGTCAAATCGATTTAGCTAGCAGTTATTGTAGTGCTCCGGCCAGACGGGAAACAACTACGTTTTCTAAGATCGAATTTAGATTTATAAACTATAAGCAAGCACCTCGATGTAAAGTACTTGTTAGTCAGGCTTTTGAGGAAATTTAACTTTTACGGTCTCAGTAATACGCACGACGCACTTAGGACTTAGTGACATAGCAAAGTTTACATTGTGAAGAAGTGCAAAAAGCCCAATTTTATCACGTATAAATATGTGATACAAGTACATTTATTCAGGTAAATAAAACATTGAATATTATCAATGCGAAATAACCCTTTAAATAATTAACTTACGGTCCAATTTCGAGCGTAGAGTGAGTCTGTAATATTAATAAACACTAACTTACTTGGCTTCAAGCCAGCTTCCACATAAACGAGAGTCACAACACACACAACCAACGTTGGTAGGAACATTTTAGGTATAAAATTACTATCTTCACCTATGATAAGAGTACTAAGTACGCTTCCGAATCCGAGTAAATCTTGCCAGTGACTGAACCCTGAGACCTCCTAGAGGTCAGTGGGCTCTATTAATACGCTCGACAGTGTGATAAGCTTCATAAGTAACTTATTATGTTTGACTTTGACGTATCGACACGTACGTATATTATCGTAACCCACAAAAGTTCGTTTTTAATTTTTTACCAATAATACTTTTGTTTAATGTCCTTGAAGTAGAATTATAAGTCAATTTAAGCATATTGAGGTGAATTAACAGGCGTTATTTAAAAGCAAATGTTAAGCGCATCTTCTACAACTTAAAATCGTTTTCCTGGAAAATTGCGATTTGTAGGTTGCGATATTATTACGTAGAGGTCAAGCGAAACTAACCAAACCGGTGGGTAGCCTCTCGCTCTAGGGTTGCCAGATACAGACAGCGTTTCCGGGATAATTCTACTACTTTACTGTGCATAGTAGACTTGGCTATATAAAGATTATGGAGTGAAATATACATAATCTATTATGAAAAAGATGTATCTATACGTTAATGCAATAACTGTGTGTTTTATAATACATTACCTTAACCCATTAACGGCCCATTACTAAGCTCGGGTCTCCCCTCATAACTAAGAAAGCCTAGAGCATATTTCGCCACGCTGCTCCAGATTGTCGGAGGGGTTAGTGGCCAACCCAAATGTAGAATTTTTTTTATGCAGCCCAAGGGCCTTCGATATGGCTTAACGACTCTGCCATTTAACGAAAATACCCGAGACCGACTGCTTAACGTGCCTTCCGATGCATGGAAACGCTCAAGTTTTTTGTACGACTAGCGGTCACTCATTTATAATCCGATCATAGATTGACGCAAGGGTTTGAAAAGGACGTAGGTATTAATAACAACTACATAATATTCTCATTAATCCCTATCACAAACAGGACCTACTAACCAACTAATAGTCTCCCTTATCCCATTTGAGTCCCAGTCAAAGTTCATTGTGTTTACCATACGGAGAATGGTGGTACTGCAATCTCGCTTGCTATTCGCTAGCTGGAAAAAATATGAATACTGACCTTTTGCGAACCCTATCTCGGTCCAGATACCCACTTGTATCGATACAATTCGCATGTCTTATTATCAGTTTAACACTGGACTATTAATAATAACAATAACACAGCTGATGATAGCATGACTTCAACATTATTAATTAATCAGATTATTCAGTTTAATGTACAGATAGGTTATATCTATTATAATTATCGTCGCTACACAATAGAGCGAATCTATCCTAGATTAATGTTTTTTTACTTATTATTTTGAGACTGTTGCTGCGCGACCACATCATCTCGTTAGACAACTTTAAATGCAACAAGAATTTCTATAAAAGTACAAACAACTAATTAAAACACAAATTAGCTAATTTGACTAGCACTCTGGCGCCTTCCGACATGGGAAGAGCCAGAATGTTATTCAAACGGCCGATATCCAACAATCTATTTCCCAGATTTAGAGTTTTGAATGTTTCATTCCGGACACACTCCATCAAGATTTGTGTTACATCTTCAACTAGGTTAATGTTGTATTCACGACCACCAAAGTGCTTAGTTAGTAGCTGTCTGTGAGGAGTTCTTCCAGGTATGATTTCTGACCAAAGTAGGTAGTATATATAGTATATACATATTTAGTATATATAGTAGGAGTAGTATAGTTGTGAGGGATATTTTGGTCTCGGGTTGTTGGTATTAGTGATATTATAATGTTATTCGTGCTGCATAACGCCACAGGGGGGTCCTTAGGAAAAGCTGGTTGACTTATATCTCTTTATGTAGGGCTTATTATGTTTAATAATAGTCAACTTATTTGTGTAACATTATGTGTATTTTTTCCTACTATCAGATGGTTTTTTGGCTCTATTTCTAGTACCATTATCTTCAGCTAGTATCATTGAAATCAGGTGCCAATTTCCAATTGCTCATCGTAGTCGTACATCACTTACTTACTTATACTATTAAGTGCTTTTGTTACTTTGTAATAAGTAATGTAATTTGGCACATTTTCAGACATTCATGTGTACAGTTCCGCAGTTTTTTATAAGAATATGTGCAAGGGGTCCCAATCTCAGATGAAAACGGAATGATTGATAAAATTGGCTTTTAAGTTTACCAATAGCGAACGTTAGCTTGTGTTCCAAGTTAAAATTAACGAAGTTTGAAAGAAATTACTGATCCGGAAAGTTACGAGGTGTAGGTACCTCATATAGGTTACAAGATTATAATTTATTACTAAAATAGGCTCCAAATTCGTAGGGTCCCAGGGGTATTAACACGCCCAAAGTCGGCCCATAGACAATCAAGCGGCATGTTTAACTTTACATGAATTACGTACTCGTAATTCTCGTACTCGTATTCTATTACTCGTAACTCTCAAACTTACTAGTTTGAGAGTGTTGCCCCACAGGGCTATGTTTAACAAATTTGTAACTTTGTGTCAAGTTTTATTGAAGTTACGATTGTTATACAGGTTTTTTTTTTAATGCAATGACTATTAACACTGGTAAATTTATGAATACGTTCGTGTTTCAGCAAGGATGGTAAGTAGTCGGTGACAACTGGCTTGTATCTTTACAATTATTTAGACATGGGGGAGGTATTTTGGCACCGAAACACTTTCGACAATCTTTCGAAACTAGCCACTGCACAGTTAATTGAGATCTAGTTCCCAATAACAAAGACAATCCTATGTTCAATCCAAAATATTCAAGTAAGATACAATTAAAACAAAATCACTCAGTTTTCCAATAAAATCTTTAAGTTAATCTTTATTACAGTAGGTTAACGCTAAGTAATGTACATAACAATTAAACTTCGCTCTCTCTGTGGAGGGTTAACGTGACGTCGGGTGGTGGAGGGTCCCAAGTGTCCCAGGTGTGTCGTGGCTTGCGGCGCCGGTCCACTGCCGGGGCGGAGTCTCCGGACCCGTCCGAGTAGCCGCTACTGCACGATCTGAGGCTGCAAGACGCGCGGACTTTACGTTCTGGAATCAACGGGTTTCCACGTTGGTAGAACTAATACTATCTTAAAAACCTTGGTGTTTGTCGTAGCCCAAGTAACAATCAGTTTCAATTGCTTGTGTCTTCTCTCACAATAGGGTTCAGGCTAGTCCACTAAGATAGAAGAGCATGGACGTGATGGTAAATTTCCCTAATATTAGAATTCCATTTGCAGATGGAAAGCTGAACACTTAGTCCTTTACAAAGTTGGCCAGTAACTCTTCCATCAATTTGCAACGGAGCAGCGCGATGCTATCTTTAATGATTATGAAGGCGTGCGATATTTGCTTGACAGTTTAATAAAAAACAGAGGTTATCTTCCCTGCCCTTTTACTGGATTGATAAGTAAAACTGAGGGTCTGTTTTGTGACCTATTTAAATGCGCAGTTACCTCGATCAATTGTATCCAAGTAGTCCCGAGCTACATCATCCAGCTGCAAGACCTGGATGACAGGAGCTGGAGGTTTCCTCCTGGATCTGCGAGCCAGTCGCACCACGAGTACGGTGGAGATTAGGAACACTGCCACTAGTATCACGGCTCCCACGGAAATCCCCACGTCCTTATGTATCAAAACTGTAATAAAACAGTTCAAAGTACTTGTGTAAAGTAGTTAATTTCTCAATGAACAGAATTGACTTCGTGACCTTTTTATTAATAGTACCTATGGATCTTACCTATATTAATAGTACCTATAGTTATTATTACAAAGCTTGAGACTGTCGTAATTATTGATAAAATGACATATTTATTCTCATTGTTCAAAGTCGAATATTTGAAGTAGTTTTTTAAACGATGTTAGGTACTATATAATGTTGAGTATTTATTTAATCTTAGCTAACGCGTTTATTATCACTATGCCATATTAACATGAATATACAATGAACACTTACAATGCCACCAAGGAGGAGAAGCGATTTCCAATAAATTTTCCGTTGGCCTTAACAAAAGCGCCCGTGAGCATCCATATCTATTGCAAGCTGAAGCCCCAGCCTCGTCTCCA
>LGAG01000473.1:340518-355196 GCA_001278395.1 Lerema accius
AAATCCTTATAAAGTAACTTTTCTTTTCCAAATCACATGCGACCGACTTCGCTATTATTGTATTTCTAGGTAATACAGACCTGCAATCTAGGTTTTGATTACACACCACGGTTCTTCGGTTCGTATTACAAGTAACATAGATTATGCTAGACTAACAGTTACACAGAAACCATGACAAAATTGCTTTAGTCTAAACGAAAAATAATTTTGTTCATTCTCTTGATTTATTCCTAATGGCGGTTGCAAAAAGGAATTATGATTGCTATTTATTCGTGTGATTGAATGTTGATTCTGAAAATATTACAAGCGATATTATCCAAGCACAATGTATAATATTACCTGAAATAAATCATTATTGCGTACGCGGAATTCCCATACTTTCATGGTTGTTGCTTTAGTGTGAAAGGAACAGGCTTCTAATTAATTCAAATCTCTACAGAGTTCCGAATTCTAGGAAATTTGTTACGTTAATCTCACTAATCAACCTATTGTATTATGTAAAATATGTTACTGAACAGCGTCTTCCGGGTATGTTGCTATTACTTATAAAATGTGTGTTATTTTGTCGTGGTATCGTGGAATTTCCGTACACGTTTTTCATAATAATCCCTTTATAAATGCAGACAGGACTTGATATGAAACCTATGATTATTGCGAAGCTAATTAGGTATTGTCGAGGTTTTCCATTGTATTGTTAAATCGATATGGGTTTTTTATAGTTCCATAATTTTAATAGTCACCATATTATATAGCGATTGGCTGAGTCTTTCATTGACGTTTAATATTAAAATGTTAACTGGTAAAACTCGTTGAGGGTTTTATGATTATAACATTAACCAGTTGTAGCTAATTTTCCTGCTTGGAATTCTTTGGTTTCACCTTTATGGGGTTGATTTATTGAAAACAAACATATGCTCTATTATTTTTAACGCGTATCGGTTTAGTACGATCCTTGATATATTTGAAATGGAGTGTCCACAGTTTTCTAGTTTTCCCTCAAGTAAGCGCTCAACTCGCAAAAACGGATACGACGCACGAAAATTGACCTGATGTTGCAGCTTACTCCAATTGCGGCTCTCTCTATAGATGTCACTGAGCACCAATCCAATGACCACTTGGGGTACCAAAATCATTATTGCGAGTATAATCATTATCATCATCAACCTCACCTATTGACTCTACTTAACAACACTCTTTCTTTCTGCATGTACCTATACGTAAGCCATCTAAATTAAAAAAAAAACTGGCACTTGACCGTTTAGAGAAACTCACCTATAACAGTCAAATTAACCCCTATATTCCTGGTAGGGGACAGCAAGAAGTCAACCCTGCAATGGTAAAGGGCCTGGTCTTCGTCTCTCAGAGACGACACGATGACCTTAGTAGGCTGTACATTGAGGTCCGCTTTTAATCTACCACTCGAGTTGTATGCGCCGGACCATTCAGTCTGGATGCGAGCGTCGTAGCTGCAAAGAAAACCTTATGTAGCTTGTTTTATTATAGGCGATAAGCGAGCTGTGAAACCTGCGTTTTGTACACTAGAAATTCAAGTAGAAATTCAAGTAGGATAACTTAACTTTATCATTTGTCATTAGTAGGATATGACGTAAACATTATCTAATATTATGTAAACAAAAATTATTATGTAAGTTTTAATTAGTTTTTTTAAATACAACTAAAGGACCGGGCAGGTGCTGTTTTGCTTATTTTATCCGTATGACCCCTTAGTTTTCCACATCACGTAATCCCGACCCTAAATTTTAGTACCTATTATAGGACTTAACTTTTGGTATGGTGGCATTTCAATAGATTTAATGATTAGGCTCTTTTGAAGCGAGGTATTTTTTGACTTTTACAGTATTGAAAAGCCAGAAATAATGTTATGCAAAAACTCAGCTTTACTTCTCTCGCTAATAGTCACACCAGTACCTAAATCTTATTCAAACTAATGAGTAGTTGAGCCAAACGAATAGTTAGTGAATTATAAATGTACAAGCTTGCATATAATAGTCAAGAGCATACATTAAAACTACAAGTTTTAAAACACCTTAAAGGGTTCTTTACTATTTATGAAAAAATCACCTTCAGAGACGGTTTACAGTTTATTTTTTTATGTAAACTACATCTGGTCTGTGTGCGAATTTTGACTATAACTCATACAAACAAACAAAAAAATAAAATGAAAATCAAGTACTCTTTTTTAAATTACACGTTTTCCTATCTATTGCTATTACTTATTAAGAATATTATGTGTATGAAATACATTTCAACGTTTTTATTTTATTTGTAAAAATATTTTAATCAATTATCTCTTTGTACTTTCACTCCATATAAAACTTTATTATGTCAAATCTCAAACAAACACGTACGTAGATTAAGTTTTAAAAAGGGGTGTGTTAAGTCAAAGCCTTCACGTATTTTATAGCCTAAAATGCAGACCGAGCTAGGAGATCAGCAACACAAAGGCTTTATCGATGCCAAGAAAGAAAAAAATAAAGTAAAGAAATTACGATTCCCAATTCCCCCAGCCGCGGATGTCATAGGCTTTAGGACTTTTCATATAGGCATGCTTTCAAAGTAAGTCGACGATAAAAATGCGTTTCTTATGAACGCCGAAAATATATGAATATCTTTATACAAAATACCTGGCGTACCTGTGTTTGTCACTGTATTTAAAAGGGACCGTGTAGGATTTGGGTCTACAATTGGACTCGGTAGGTGGTGCTATTGTCGAGATACTTCCACGGACCAACTAAACTAGTAGTCGGCAAACTTATTAGTCAAACAGCCAAACATATGAACATGACAACAATGAAAAAAAAATTTGAGCTAAAGCTTGTTTTGTTGTTTGTGCATATCAGTGCCAGACCCACACTTAAGGAGCCAAAGAGCCATGCGGTTCCGGAGCCGCACTTAACCGAAAATTGGACTAAACTGTCAAAGACATTGAAACACCATCACAGCAAAAGTTGGCCAATATGATGAGTATTTATTAAGGCACATAAAAATTGAAGGACAGAAGTATGTGAAGTAGAAAATGAATCAAAATAGTGTCAAGAGATAAAATATGTTACAGCACAACATCATGTAGGTTTCTAAAAAAAGTTTTTACTCGTACCTGTAAATGGGTATATTATCCTTGTACCAGACCAAAAGCATGAGTTCGTCTTTAGGTATTTCAGGAGTGGAGTCGCAATGCAGAATCGTACTGCCTCCTTCCAAAGCCTCCTGAGTTGATACGGGACCTGGAAACATTATTTGTCATTAGAATTGAATCCTTCATTAATATGAAATAAGGTAGATTTTCCTGTCTTTTCATTTGTTTATATTGTCTACTTTTAACCTGTACAATGGATGTAGAACAGCTTTTTTTTAATTTATTGTTTAAAGACTTTGTCGGTGAGATTTGATCACCACTTTGAGATTACTGGCATATTTTATGCGTCATAGTAAAATGTTTTAAGAGATGATGCAAAGGCATTTCACCCGAATAATGGATCTACTTTTCCAAATTCAAATTCAAATCATTTATTTTGTCTTAGGAGCTAAAAGCTGCTAAAGTCTCGATAGACAATACTATCATATCATCGGTTTTATGACAGACAAATACATCATACTTAAGCAGTGATCGTGTATAAATGATCGCTGTACTTAAGCCTAAGTAAGCTAGTGTTGGCCTAATAGTTGTTCAAGATATTTGTCTACTTAAATCAAGAGGCATTCTGGCATCTTTTGTCAACATTAATAAATAACAGAAAGGAATCGCACGCATTCTTGTTTGAGGTCGTTCGGACATGATATATAATTTCTTGTAGCAACGATGTTACAGCCGCATATAAAAACGGGAACACTCTCAAGAGAATAAGAATTCCGCAGAGAAAATGTAACGTTATTAATACTAATACCACCTTATTACATGTCTCGTTCCTTTAGCTTTTATGTAACTTGTATTAAGGAGGAATGGCCATATATTATTCTGAGGTGAGATTTCTGTGCTTATATCGAGAGAATTTTCTGATAGAATGATTGAGATAGTAGGTACTTTTGGATTTCTTGCCTTACTGGATACCTTCAAAGGAATTTTGAAGCTTTTACGTTTCTAGTTGGAAAACTTAAAGACAATTCAACTAAATTTTAAAGTGGTCCTTATTGACCGAGAGGACGTCTCAGTGGAGTCTCTTAGATTTACCCTTAGTTTTTTTGCTTTGCGTGAGTAATTCTTGGACAAAACTAAGGGGCGACCAATAGGAGAAAATACTCCATTCTCTTGTTTTTTGGCAAACTTCAACACAAGAGTAAGTGTCAACTAGGACTCAAAGAGATTTGGCAATCATCATCATCATCATACTTAATAAAAATGTTGATTGACTGACACACAGAGGTTCCTTCTAGAGTGTAGGGGAGCACTAAGAACGGATCTTTGGAAATTCCCACTTTAAGGGGGGAAATAGGGGATGAAAGTTTGTATGAAAATTAAAAAAAAATTAAAGCAAGCAGTTTGCAAATTAGTATTTAAGTTTTCGTTACTAAGCTAAGAAATGCAGATTTAAAAAAAAAATTGGAAATTAGCCGATAAGGGGGTGAAATAAGTGATGAAAGTTTGTATGAAAATTAACCAAACTTTAAAGCTAGCAGTTTTCAAATTCGTGTTTGGGTGTATGGTTGAAAAGGATGAAGAACCTTATTCAACGATTTTCTTAAATCAACCAATAAGGGGGTAAATAACACCGCTAAACTATAATTTCCGCAAGCAAAGCTGCGGGCAACATGTCGTAGAATATAGCGTAGAAACTTGGGTGTTCGTATTTTTGTTATGAAAACTAAGTTGTTATTCAAATGGTTGTAATTCACGAACCGATCCATTGTCTCATTAGAATTACATTTCTTGAAAGAGACAGTTGTTCTAACCTTCAGTGACTGTTTAATTGTAAAGAGCGAAACGCAAGCGAAGCGAAACTTTTAAATTGTAAAAGTTGTTGTGAAGCTGGTAACAAGTTAAATACAACTTGTTTTCAAGATACCATCGTTTTGTTTTATTGTTCAGATCGTCTCCAATTTTCGAAAACGAAAGATCTGAAGGTGTTTATGAATTACTTACACTTAATTAAATGTTAACAATGGATTAATGGTTGACGCAATGACAGAAAAATTATTGTGTTCGTTTGCTGATTGTATTCTGGTTAAAGGCTTAAGATCCAGTACATTTTCTCTTTTTTTTTTTCTTTGCCATCTGTGTTAAATTAAGAGCTTTTACAGCCCACGATTGATGATCATCTCTACTCCCACCTCATCATGTTGTATCATCTCGTTATTCTCTTCGTTAATATTTATATTCATGACGTCATTCGTTCTACGTTTAAACGTGGCGGGTGATCTCTTAACGTTAATAAACGGCCTTCCTACACATTAACTTGCCAGTAACTGGCATATTGTATGGAGTCCTTAATATTGTTACGAAAATTAACGAACCGCGGTTAATTCGATATTCGGGTACTGAACGAAGCTTTCTTTATTATAATATTATATTCGGGTCTCGCCCTTATTTATGGCTGTAATATTAAATATTACTTTTACTTTTTTTAATGTACTACAAATTTTTGCAGGGTCACGTGATACGGCCTTTGAGGTTACTTCAGCGTTCGTCATACTTCTTAAAGCAAGCTGATGCTATGCTTGCAAATTATGTCAGATACTTATAGAACCTTTGACTTACCATCAGCTCCAGGTATAAAGCCGTAGGCTGGGAAACAGAACAGCAGTACTAGGTGTATTAGCGCCGAGGAGACGCGCATCCTATGGTCCATCCATGCTCTCGCGTACCTCTCTCATTGGTCAACCTGACCATTCAGAGATACGATTAGTTACTTCAAATTGACCCCACATCTGAAGGTTCTTCAAGTAGTGTAGGTTTATCTGGAAATAAAGAAAACTTATGATAAATTGCTCATGGTAAAGCTCCACTATATTTAGTTTAATCCCATAGTTTTTAATGACATTATTGAAAGGCAAAGGTAAGTGGTTATTTATAAACAGCTTGGATTTTATTGCGGTAATTAAAGCTTCAAGACGTTCGTTACTAATTAGATATTACGTCATACTTATATCTATGTAAGTATCTAGCGGTATTACAGCGTGGAAAACCGATTTTTTTTTATAAAAACCCAGAATCAACGTCACTAAATCATTTACGAAGGTCTCGCGTACAAGTCGCCATAATTTAACTTTCCAAAAATGTCAGCTTTTCTTCATATTCCTACATCCTTCGAAGGTAACGACCTTACGTATGTTAATGAGTGGTACCTTTATCTTGATTGATAGCATATTTTACATGTTGGTCCAACCTAATGGCTTCTCATGCTATTTGTATAATGAAATGTGGAGCCGAGTCCTCACGATGTGAATGAAAATGGAACATTTTATTATTAGATGGTAGAAGACAAATGCAAATGAATTCGGTTAAAAAGATTATTGACAAATAGATTCATTATTTTTCGGATTTTTTTATGAAATATTAACTATTGAATATATGAAGCAAAAATGAATATTCGACAAGAAACTATAGGTAGCTAAGTTCACATTTTTATGTACTGATATTTTCGTCGAAATTCCTCCTTAACTTAGTAATTAAAATTATTTATTGGGTGATATTATTACACAACCAACCGTGTATAGCGAAACTAGTGTTAAATAGACTAATAAATAATTTAAGCATAATTATAAAGACGCAGTAACGCCTTTACAATGCTTTGCTAGATTTTAATAGCTTTTATAGCAAAGATTTTAGATATGTAAAAAAACTAAAATTCCGCACAGCAAATAAAATTATAATATAGGATTATTAGTAAAATTTATTCAAACGTCTTTTATAGCTCAGTTAATTTGCATAAGATCCGTGAGTGCTACTCGTAATATCATAACATAATAATAATATGTCCTAGTGTTTCTAAGATAACCGGAGATTATACAAGAAAACTTGTTAAACAACAGAACTGTTAGATTGCTGGGGCCGATATTTTACCCGCCTTTCTAGCTATTACCCTGGTACAAGAGAAAATGCTTTATTATTTATTAATTCGTATCTATGTTGGTACTCGTATAAGCATGAAAAGTAAATTTGAATTTTAAGAGTTGGTACTATAAGTCGAATTTGTTTAATAGCCATGTAAAACGTTTAACCAAGGTGAGGTTTGGTGTAAGAACGTTTTGGTCTTTAGATTTTTTTTATCTAAAATATCGAACATTATATAAAATATAGAACAGTTTGGTCTTTAGACCACTTTTTATATAAAACTAGACGACGCCCACGGCTTCGCACGCGGAAGAGTAGTTAAAAAATATATTGCATTTATCCCAAGGGAACCTATAATCAGGATACAATCTATCTCATGTCCTATTCCTGGATGCAAACTATCTGTGTGCCAAGTTTCAGCTTAATCCGTTTAACGGTTAGAGCGTGGAGGACTTACAAACCTTCACATATACTAACATTAATTTCGACCAAATTTGATTACCATAAAAATGTTTCTAGTGAGTTAATCTTAAAAGATAGACATATGCTGTCGCGGACATTTTGTTAGATCATTCAAAGCGGAATAATTCTTCCCTACATATTATTTTGATATCTCGAACCGTTTTCGCAGCGCACGCAACGGAAGCCCTCAAAGATGAATAATTTTCCCCGTTTTCTTCACATTCTCCATTATTTCTTCGCTCGTATTCATCATAGCGTGATGTTATATAGCCTATAAGTTTCCTCGATAATTGGACTATCTAACACTAAAAGAATTTTTCAAATCGGTCCAGTAGTTCCTGAGATTAGCGCGTTCAAACAAACAAACAAACAAACAAACAAACAAACAAACTCTTCAGCTTTATAATATTAGTATAGATATAGAAGTTTGGTCTTTAGAACATTTTTTATCTAAAATATCAAGTTGAAAAGTAACACCCAATAATTCAACGTATTATTCTTCGATGAAAATATAACATTGACTTACAGGTTGATCCAATAACTTCCTCTACCCCTAGGTTGCTAAGGTAATCTATTCAATATTCTCATAGGCACGAATAGCCAATTTTTCGCCTCTCCACTTTTCCATCAATTTAGATCACGTACAATGTTAAGAATAACTTACTCGTGGGAAAAGAAACTATCTGGAGAAAATCTATACTTGATTTATAGGGAAAATGCAATTTGAGTAACGATTATTTATTGTTATCCTTTTTGTTTGCATTGTAGATTCATAAATCATAGATGTTGAAGCGTTTGTGAAGCAAAAATAGAAGCAATTATATCGCAGTCAATTAAAGAATTCATTGAAGAATCAAATATGAAACTGAAAAGCTTGCGTGCTTCAGCGGGCACGTTTGATCTAAGAAGGTTCAATTAATAAACGGCATAAAGTACGTTGGACTCTTGCTTCTATACTTTTGCGACGTTTCTTATTTTTTTTAAATCTTATGGAAACTAATTCTTAGTAAGTAGTATAAGAGTTTTCAATGCCAATTAGAGTCAAGTTCCGATAAGCTGAAAAACATGTAAACCTCATTACATATTGAGTGGTTTATAACGAAAAATATTATTCATAAAGAAATTTTATTCACGTGTTTTGTGTTCTAGGGTTTAGATTACTTCTGAACAAGTTGTTACCATTTTACCGTAAAAGACATTGATAACGATCATTGTCGCTTTCAATTTGAGTTCACAAATTATAACAGGCTTGTGAGTGGCATATTTCTAGAGAGATCTAATGCTCTAGTATTTCTTTTATACAAAAATATGTTCGAGGTATTTCAGGTTTATTTTATTCTGATCTGTTTGATATTAATTCATTTACTGGAAGGACAAAGCTATGGCCTGCAAATGCTTGGTGGGATTTGGTTAATGTAACAAAATTTTAAGACTCTATTTTAATCTGTAAACTTAGTTTACAGATTTAAACAGCTAGTAATCATTAGTAGAAAAAAAAAGTAATAATGTTGAATAAAACTTGGCATGTTTGTACCTTAGATGAAGGGCGGTAATCTAGAGTTTACTTTTAATTCTAGGAAACATTTTAGTTCCCGCGGTACAGAAGGCAAAAGACCTACCGAAACGAAGCGAGGGCGCTTCACTAGCTGCTAATATAGATAGATAGATAAAGAACTACAGCCAATATGTATAGATAATAAAATTTTGTGTTACCCATCATTATCATCGTTGCTACCCATAACTGTCCCACTGCTGGGCTTGGGTCTCATCTCACAGTGTGAGGGGTACATCGCTGCACGCTGGTCTAGTGCGGATTGGCAGACTTTACACACCTTTGAGAACTTATCAGGTGTGCAGGTTTCCTCACGATGTTTTACTTGGCCGTAACAAGTGATAATTAATATCTAATAGGCACATAACTTCTTAAATGAGAGGTGCGTGCCGTGGGATTTGAGTCCAGGAACTCACGTTCGAGAGACTAACGTTCAAACCATTAGGCTATCACTGTGTTACCCACCTACGTCAAAACCGATTGTTAATTCTAACTGTTGCTAGTAGCATAGCCTGAGGGAATTGTGCGATTAAAATTATAAAGAAAATTGAAGTATAATGAAACTTTCAATAACTTTTCATATCTCCTGGGGGTCGTATGGAAAACTTATGAAACTTTTACTTTTATTGTTTTTGTTATACAATATTTAAGAATTCAACAAAAGTTTTTAAAATCTCTATACAAAGCAATACTTTTATCCTTTTTACATCTAAGAATTACATGTTAATTTTTTATGATTTTGGGGTAGTTTGTATTTAATATGGTTATTTTAGAGTTTTAAGAATTAAAAGACCGCAATTATATGTCCTGTGACTATTTAACTTATTTGCGAAATTTATGTATTTTTTTTTAACTTACATCCCTTTATGTCATCCATATATTAGACCATGCCTTATAAATACCTTCGATATTTACATAATACATAATTATATGTAATGTATAAATATACAGATGGGACTGTAATACTCATATGTCATATATGTTATAATGTATTCGAAAAATATCCGTATACGTAGCTTTAACTATGCATCACAACTTTTGTCAGATGGGATTTAATAAGCTCATTAAAAGTTTAATTAGAATTCTAACTAACTGACATGTTTTACTAATTGGCTACGTCTAATAGTTTGTGTTATCTTTATTATAAAGTTAGAAATTGTGAATTACGCAAACATATTTTTGAAATATTTTATTGTTATTGATATTTGTTTTAATTACTCGTAGGTTTCTGCTAAAATTAGTAAAAATAACTTTATGTAGCTTACAGATTGTAAAACTAACCTTAAATGTATTAATAGCAAGGTTCAATTTCCATTTCCGTTTCCAATATCAAGGAAATGGGTCCTGACTGACGGACAGACGCAAGTGATCCTAATAGGTTTCCGTTATTCATCGGATATGCAGAGCTTTACAAAAGGAATTGTAATTGAATGTTCAAAGTACAAGCCTGGCTTATGTTGTGACGGCGAATTCTTTCTTCCCATTGCAAGTATGAGGTCTGGAGTTGTTATTCAGCAAGGTGGTTTGTGCTTGAAACGAATTTCTAGCGCAATTCTTTTGTTTAGGTTGATTGCGTGAGCCGTGAATAGGGATGTACGGTAGATAATGTCAATGATATCGATAAATGCTCGACTATAAACGCTTACATACTCACAACCTGTAATAATATTCGATTTATTCCCTTTATTTTATCTATTAAATAGATTATGCTTTGGTTTAGAATTGGAACTCGGGTCTTCTTCCTTTGCAGGTAAGGTTACTACCAACTAATCTATAGGAGTTTGTTTTATTTATTTGAAAAGAACTTTTAAAGTCAATGATCCAAATCTGTATACATATGTATACAGTATATACCTATATTCAAAACATGTCATGCTTTGTTTTCGTTATAGAATAACTGACGACAAGGGATAAGGTGTGAACAGCTAATATTTAATATTTTTAAAATGCTTCATAGTTAAATTCCAGTTATTAATTTAATTTTCCACAGCGAAGCTAAACCTGGAGTTAAATTGCATTCTTGTATTATGTTTACAATACAGGTGGAATTTTGCTTGTAATAAAATTTTATTACTTATAGTGCTAAAGAACTTTATATTAAAATTCTTTGAAACTCTCCTTTGATCTTGATACAAAATTAATAATGCTGCATATTCATGGGTTATTGATAAATACCTGACTATTATTACGAGTTCTAAGCTACTAATGTAAAATATAGTCTACTATAAATTCAATAATATTTCGCTTTATTTGACGAACCATAATAATATGGCGTAATTGTGTGTTCAGTTGAATTTTTTTTTAACTTTGCTCTCGGTTTTAGTATGTTCTTGGTCCAATTATGTTGTTCATGGAACCTCATGGGTACAGGAAATCTCTTTGTTGCATAATTTGTATGTAGTGTTGCTAGTGTTATTTATTTATTTCATTAATCTGTGATTTAGAAAGATGATTATGGTAGCTATATTACAGAACTAACGAGCCCCAGAACGATTTACAGGGGTTTTCGTTACCCTATTTTTCCCTGACCTTTATAACTAAGTATAGTATACAGTACCTTAAAAAACTAATACTATTATAACTTTTTGACAGTATTTAATTCTGTAATCGAGTAGCAGGGGAAACATCCTATATTGACACATGATATCGATAAGTTTTATCGATATATCATCACTCTCGATATGTAGTTCTTTTCACTCATTCGCTTCACTAGTTGTCTCTAAGGATTTCCCGGTCTCTTAGAGAGTAATGACCCAAGGTTTTCTTTTATGAGAACAGATTCCATCTCGCTAGAAATATTAAGCAAAATGAAAGGATATTACAACCTAATAAATCAAATAATACTTGAAGCGTTATTTTTATCATGAACTATAAATCTTTTTGTAGTAAAAGTTCCCGATTTTTTACGCTTTTGTAACATTTTTTTAGCTAGAAATACTTGACTTTATCAAAGATTTTGACATAATAAAATAATATTTCATGATGCATACAACTGCTCCAAAAACCTTCATAGGTTCAAATCTATGCATTTTAAAATTGAAGAAAGTGTTGCGGACATCCTATTATTGGTTGTAAATAAATGTTTTTGTGTCTTAGTTATAAAACAAATTGCAGTTTTTTGACGAGGGAAAGGACAAATGAGTTCAACAAGAAACTTTAAACGCTTTTCAAAAGTTGGTGAGCAACATTAATTTGTTTTTGCTGCTTTATAATATACTTAAATCATCACTTGTTTGTATAGAAATTAAATATAAGATACGTGTAATAATAATAAGTCGTAACTGAGCCAGCTGTTGGTAGTATTTAGGAAATGGAAGAAATAATAATAACCGTCTTTATGTCAAGAGAAAATCAACTACCCCTCATATATGTCAGAAATTATGAACTTCGCGGGACTGTTATGGATTGCGATACTTGTGAAGGAGTAAAAGTAGAGGCCGAAGCGAGGACGGTTAATTAATATACTGCAATTCTATAGAAGGCGACAGACAGCAGAATTCGGCGTCATAATTTTAGTGCAGTGATGACCACGGACTAATGTGATATAACAGCAGAAAGACATGCTTTGCAGTCACGAAAGCATGCTACTGAGCTATTGCTACTCGTACTAGGACCCTTTGATCACGACGTTTTGTATCGATACAAATACGTGTTCCATTTGTATTTTTGTCACTGTATAATACTTCTAGCTACAAGAACAAAATTAAAAGCAGTGATAGTCTTTAACTCTCCTTTCTACTATCAATTCCGGATCAGGATTCCTGTTGCGAATTCCGGATTATACGGCCAGCCTTTAAAGTAATGCCGTCAGTGGTTTCACATAATTGTCATTACTGCCTCTACCTGACGTTTGTCGCTTGTCGCGTCCTGCGGAAACACACCTTATAATTAGTGTCTTTTGCCGGCGTAAAAAGTTGTGGTGGCGATATTGCTCCAGTTAAGTCATGCAAAGAAACAACCACCTGCTAAACCGGTTGCAGATCAGAGTAAACCTGGTTTTAGTCTTTTAAATATCTAGGTCATTGACCGGCAAATAAATTATTACTTAGTTGTGATTGGGGTAAATTACCAATAATATTATACGTTATACATATATAATAAGCGCGCTCGGCGTAAACGCACGAAAAGACTCCAATTGGTATCTCTTTCATTCGCGAACGAGACGCCAAATAAATAATCGTAAAAGTAAAATAAATCCTACAATTATTGTTTGTAACACAGAACACATTTTTCAATGGTAAAGTAGGAACGTAACACATCTATATTATATAAAAAAAATTGTTAATTTTATTAAGTAAGGCAATGTGTTAATGATTCCGGAATAGATAATTTCTCAATCTATGTTAATTTAATCACAATCGCAAAACGTCGAATATCGAAGAAGACGACGAAATAAAAAAAAAATGATGTTTAATTAATAGAGAATTTGTAGACCTTGAACTATGTATTTAAATACCTAAGATGTTAACATCGTCATTATAATAATACCTACATGAATCATGGTCACCAACACTAATATTAGTAATTCAGTTCATGTATAGCTATGAATAATCACTTAATTTTTTTGCCTTGACAACACAAATTACGCATCTTCTAGCTTCGTAATTTTATTAGAATACATCCTGCTTTATTCGATTATGAACGCTATTTCTTGGTACCTGAGCATCACAGGATTATTCGATGCGGATTAGTGAATTTCCTTCAAGGTCATTGTAAACTGATACTTAATAATATAGTTTTATTTTGTGTGGTGCCTGAGAAGATTACATGGAAATTTATACTAAAAAACGTAAGCAAGGGTCAAATTTTCGGGTGGGTACGGGCTTTGCGGTTTCGTGGTGTGTGGTCACTTAGAGTATTTCAATAATCTTTGTAATATTTACATACCTAATGTATTTATATTACGTTAATGCTTAATCTAGAAACCTAGGGAATAATCCCACTTTGTCACAGATATAATCATCGAAATTAGGTAGGTCTACGTAATAAAAGAAATATAAGTTTTATCAAAAATACGAAGTCTGTGTTGAGGTATAAAGAAATAAAGTTATTCTTCGTTCAAAAGCCTTTAATAGAATAGCTCCTTAATATTAATATTTATTTAACAAAATCTATAAAGGTGGCTTAACTTCGTAAAGAAAGTGTTCCTAATCCGAAATATAATTTTCTTATTATTAGTGACTGAACCCTGAAATAGCAAACAGTTATTTGAGTGTTCATTTTAATATTCTCGAAGTATATTTGATTTGCCAAAGGTAAAGAGACTTAACTACCAGTTTCAGGTCTAGCTATTACGAATAAAACCTCCTTAATGGCGTTTTATTAAAATGAGTTCATAAAAGATTAAGGGCACTTTTCAGGTTTCTTAAGGCTCTAGTAATTACGTAGGCTAACGTGATTTCTTTTAAGTTAAATACTGAAATACTAGGAATGGAATTATTTGTACTTCATAGCTTGAAATCTTTATATCTTTAAAACGTGTTATCAAATGTCAAACATTGGGTTTTTAAGAACTGAACGCTTTAGAAAATCTTGATTTTTTCTTTATTAATACCTAGAAAAAAATCCTTTAAAGTAATCGTCTCAGCGTCTATTTTAGGCTTAAACATCTGATAATAAATAATAGGAAAGTATGCAAAAGCTAAAATTACCATC
>LGAG01000473.1:355756-375927 GCA_001278395.1 Lerema accius
ATAATAGGAAAGTATGCGAAAGCTAAAGTTACCATCAGAAGACGTAAATTTAACAGCAAGGACAAAAAAACATCGTGCACAGACTTGTTGCACAAATTGAAAATTTCTAGTGTTTGTTTTAGCCCGACAGTATCGGAAATTCCAATCTAGTACATACTCGCTTCAATATTCTGGCGTGCGGAAAAATGAATGACTTTCTCGGTTCCAGAATTCACTAAAAAGTATGAAAAAGATCTCAAAAATCCATTATAAAGTGTCGAGCTCAGAGAATGGAGATTATATTTAATTAAAAGTTCCTGCAGATTTACTTTAACTACTTTATTTAAATATAACGTTAGCTTAGTGAATATTTAAGCTTGTGTTCAAATGACAAAATCTTAAACATTGCAGTAAAAGGGTATGGTAACATGAAAATATCTGATTGTCCGTTAACTACAAAGTTCTCGAAAAACCGCGAGCTAAATAGGACATACAAAAAATGCTATATACAAGATGTATTTTCGTGACACCAAGCTTACAATTAGTATTTAAAAGTAATCAAAAAAATATTTAGATTTAATTCGACAGTACATATTTGTAATCAGGCATTTTCCTGTAGGTACCCTATTTAAAATGACACGCAAATTCTCTGATTGTAAAATTTACACTGTATTCTAAACACATTCCTAAACTTTATATCGAGACCTACTCTATGTCAATTTACATAATTTTTTTTGCTAAGGCACACCTTCATACAAATTCTGACCATGCCATAAAGCCAGCGTGTCTGTGAATTCCATATTAGGACCTACAGCAGTTTGCAAAAACAATATTGTAAATAGTGTTCGGCTAACGGTCACCATCATTACTAGAATATAATTATATTACTAGCAATTGCCCGCGTAATTTTCCCGTTTTCGCAATATTTTTTATTGCTACTCCTCTCCTATTCATCTTAGCGTGATGTTATATAGCCTATAGCCATCCTCGATAAATGGACTATCTTACACTAAAATATTTTTTTATATATTTATCAAAATCCATTACATTTAGGCTTCCAGTGACTTATACACATAAACAAATAAATAAACGCTAACACACTCATACCCCCGTAGCAGGATTCCCTGTGCGGGTGGCATGGACAACACAAATAACATATCACTAACACCCATGACCCGAGAACAAACATTTATCTGTCACATAAATATCTGCCCCGGCCAGGAATCGAAGCTGAGAGCCCTCGCTTCGCAGGCAGGGTCACTACCAACTAGGCTACGGGGTCGTCCAATACACTTTATAGCTACCTATATTATAAGAAAGATTATTTGTACATAACAGAACACGATCTGTTACATAGATTTAGTTTCTAATATTCATTAGCGCGATTGGGTTCAAACCTAATAGGCTGAGAAGCCTTTTGTATCGGAACAAGAAAGAGGGTGCTACAAGAAAATTAAGCACCATTTGTTCGTCCTCGCACTTTTATGGCGTTTTCATGGCGGTTCCAGTACCTTTTTAATTAAATCGGTGTCACTACTTTAAGTGATAAGGTTTTTATTTCTCTCTGAAGTTTATAGAAAATTAAACAGTTGTAGTACATACCTAAGTGGTCATATTTTATGAGTATTAACTACACAAGAAAAAATGTTAAGAAGCGATTTTTTGTAGGTACTGGATATTTTTTTAAATTTTAATTTAGGTTAGTTTTAAGGCAAATTTTTATGATGTAAATATAAGAATGTTTTTATTTTTTTAATCCTTATCAGGCCCTAAAACAATGGCAAAATATGCAGGCTTAATTTTAACAGTAGCAAATACTCTCTAGTACTAAAAATAACACTAAAAAAATTACAGATAAAAGCAAGTCAAACGAAATAAATGAAGCATTTTGTATAAAAAACAATGAGAACGGCGATGCAAGAAAATTGAGCGTCATTTAGATTTGTTCGGTCATTCGTTTATGGAGTTTTTATGGTGATTGCTCGCCACTTTCCGACGACTGCCTCGCGTTTCAATGAAATCAATTCATGTTATTACTTCTTTACAAACAATAGAATAGCACTTACTTAGTAATTAATAGAAAAACAAAAACTCGACTGCGAAATATTTTATTTTTGAATGTGACTAAAAAGATGTCAAACCGTCACTTCATTATTCCAGATACCAAACTGTCATCTCGTTATTCCAGATGCCAAACGGACACATTTGTAACGGATAGTGTATTAAAAACAGGTTTCAACTAACAAGCTTAAAGAACTATAAAATACTCTATTTTCTACTTCATATTCCACAGATGTTTTCCAGTTATGAAATATAAAGCTAGGCGCACGACGCGACGGGTATTAAATGTTTGAATAAAGTGATTTGGAGCCTCGCTTAAGTGTAACAAATGTTTTATTCAAAGCAAGATTTCAACCGAGGCCGAGAGACCGAGATAAAATGCCCTTGTGGCCTGGTCTCAACCCTGTAGGGGTTGCAGGTCACCAATTGTGGTTTGTACGTAGAGATTTTGAATCATATTGTTAGGATGATTCAGTTTTATTCAAGATAAAATTTCTCCGTCAAGTCTTTATAAATCTACATAAGATACTGCCCACGTATTTTAATTAATTGCGGATTCACGGTCAACATTCTTGAGGGTCGTCTCTAAGCAATTTTTCATTGATTTACGTAAAATTTGTTTTGCTTCTGATTTTAATAATTAATATTATTGTAATGCTATAAATGTAATTTATTCTATTTTATAGTGTAATTTTTATTCCAAATTTTTTTTTGGTCCGTGAAGTAATCTGTTAGATGATATACATAATTTTTTTTACTCGGTATCAGTTGACATACTCGTAATAGGTACATTATAATTTTAAGCTTAATTTATCACGCACTGTACTAAAAACAAATTACACACAGTTAAAAGGTGTAATTTTGAGACGAACTCACGATGTATGCCAATATTATGCATTTTCTCTCAACGCTGAATTAATCAATATCAACGCAAAAAGCACCGTATTATTGCAATGGTTAGAAAAAAGTGCAAAAGTCGTCGGCATTGCCAAAGATTTTTGTACGATGCGTATATCGTTAACAATTATGTGCGATTACCTTTAGTCGGCAACGAAATCTGTTGAATAATGAATTCAGAATAAAGTGCAGAAATATAATTTGTCGATTTTTTTATATTATTCAAACAGGCTTTTTATTGATGGTGTAGGCTTAGATGATAAAGCTTACTAACTAAGAAGATGCTTATTAAAGATACCCACATCATAATTTAACGGGAACATAGTAAAGTTTTATTTAACCTTAGTTTAGGTATAGTTTGTTTGCTTAGTTTATTGCGACCATAAAGTAGTTATGCAGTCAAGCCAGTTGCATAATTTGATAGGAGCTCAGCCATTACAAAAATGTTTCTCATGCCAGTAGAATCGCTTATTAAGAAATTCCGCAAGCGGTTCTCGGTAGCATAATTCAATATTCACCGAGTATTGGTCAGTTTCAGTGTTGGTGACATTCCATGATTAGTTCTGCTATTTTGTTGACTACGAGTTGTATAATACGTTTTTTTTTATACTTAAAATTAGTTTTGTTCGTGAGACAAATAAAAAAATAATAAAAATAATTAAAAATTAGTTATTATTATATCTATAAATTAGTTACAATAGGTACAATTTTATGAGTTTGGGACATCCATTTAGGTAATTTAATACCATCATTTATTTAAGCATTTGAAAACCTACTGTTGGTCCAGGTTGTCGTTAGGTATTACTTAATCAGTTTTACATAATAGTATATAGGTTGTTAAGTATTATTAGGACCGAGAACGTTAGTAAGCGTTTCTTTCGAACACTGGTCATTTTTAAGAGAGACGCGATTAGAGATGTCATCTATGAGATGTCATAATCTATTCGAGTTGGTATATCTAGTTTTAGTCAAAATTCTTAATGTATAAGAAATTCCGAATAAAGAGTTGGTTCTATACTTCCCCTCGATTAAACCGCACTACTCACTTTAATGAAAGGAAAAGAGCAAAATTTTTGCTACACCTTACTTTATTAATCGTCTTATGTTTAATAAGCTTAACCCGTTCGTGTTCATCATAATATTTTAACACTAATCCTGGCAACGGATTAACGAGAAATTCTCGTAAACCAGAAAATCAGATTTTCTATGCATTTTGATTCCATCGAAAGTGTAAAAGAATGCCGGAACGAGTTATACATTTGAAAGCAAACGAAAGAAAGCTGTCTGAACGTAATCTTCAAACAAATCCATGTTTGTGTTTCCTATTTCTAATGCGGCACGAAACATCTTGATGCGTATTATAATGTTTATAACGTGCTATATTTGATTTGGTGCAAGGATCTGGAATTCTCATAATTTTATAAACTATGAACGTGGACTGTGAATAGAAAGTTTATTGCAGTGTTTGGTAAAGGGCCGTAAAGACTATATGAAAATGTAGGACTTAAAGGTACAAAAAGAACTCTGAAGAAGTAGATGTCTGGAAATGTCGACGTTTCAGTCTTTAAGTTACTATTATGTTTATTAAATTTTTTATAGTTTTTTTTAACATCATGCTGAGATAAAGTATGAAACAAATTTCATCTAAGGATTCTAAAGCAAATCCAATGATAATCCTATGAATTATTTTCTAAAAATTATTGATCACGATGTTTAAGAAGAAAGATCATTTGTTCTCTTATCATTGGATCTTTTTTCAAAGGGAAAGAAATAATTTTTTATACTGATCTGATCAGTTTATCACCTTCGAATCGGAGTTCAAAGGAAGCCCCCTACCCTTCTTTCCCCGCAGGCCAAGGGTGTTGATGATATATTATTTTGTGTTGTCAACGCTATCAACATAGGAATTTCCCCTATGTAGTATGTAGGTACATAGGAATATCTACAGATAATATTAAACGCTACCCTACTCATAGCCACACAGTGGGATTCCTTATAGGTACCAAGGATTCCAAAACTGGGTTCAGTGGAACCTAAGGGTTCCTTAGTCATCAGGGTACCGCCAAAATTATGTAAGAAATTTTCTTTAAAAAAAGTTGAAATTGCAGAATGAGCAAGCTTTTAAAGCGCTACAAAGATACTTTTGATATGGAGTTCCATAAATGAAAAGGTTATAGGTTGGTGGTCTATAACTCGTATGTTTAAAGTTAAGACACCCCAACAAAGGGTGTTATGGATAACACAGAAACGCACGAACACACCCAGACCGAGAATATAATTTTATATTTATCATTCAAATTCTGCTTTGCTGGGAATCGAACCCAGGTCCTATTGAGTGACGGTCTGTCGTGGTAACCATTGCGCCATACGGGTCATCAAAAGTATTGCTAAGGTATGTTTCAGAATTTTTTTTAAACCTTATATTTGCTATTCGTATCACGTCTTTCTAATGTATAGAATTCGGAACATAGCCTAAAGCACTGAATAAAACTCCTAAGCCTTTAAAAGTGAAACAAAGACGGGTCGGTTAAACGTACTTTTTCTTCGCTCTGAGTAAGTTTTATTGTGCAAAAACTTCTGTAGTACCGGCTACAGGAGAACTGCAAGTTTTTATAAAAAAAACCGACGCAAAATTAGTAAGAGTTGTGTAAAGTAGTTTTTATGTAAACCTCTTACCGACTGCTTTGCGTTTTACGTGTTAGTTTCATTAAAAAGGTTTGTAAGTATAAAAATATTTTTAATATAGCTTATATACCTACTATAATATATAAGCAGAAACTATAACGTACCTACAAGCTATATAAGAAGGAACAAATATTTCGGTAGATTATAACAACTAGTTATTTGTAGGATAATAATTATTACATTATTTTACATATCCATACGAGTGCCTACGTATTTTTAACGCCTTATTTACGTGACAGACATGAATACAATTAGGCAAACAGGTGGATCTAAAATAGGGGAAAAATATAAGATAGATTTAATCCGATTGTACGACTCCTTCGAAACATTTCCCGAAGCGACGGTGGGTATCTACGTACTAAATTTTCAACAAAATTACGTTGAGCTTAATTATTATTATTGTCATAATTAAGAACCGGTTCTAAAACTTCAGTTAGATACTAATGCGTATCTAACATTGCATAAGCATTGAAGATCTTAAGGATAGTGGATTGCCCAATATTTATTCATATTTATTATACATACATTAAGAAGACTTTATCTGTATATATTATTTACTAATTGAATTAGCATAATTAGTTTATTATATTCTGACAAATATGTTGTAGGTAAAGTGCAATTAGTTACATTAATAAGCTACCTAATAATCGACAATTGTTTTGAATACATACAAATAAATGTGTTCACGTATATAAATCATCATGTTCACGTACTATATTATGATACATTAAGTATAAGAAATTTGACGACCAAGTGATTGCGAAATGTATGTAAGAATAAGAATAAAAAACCCCAAATACGTACTTAGTTGTCAACCCAACATAAATATTAAAAATATTCAAATAAATTTCTATCACGTACAGTAGGTACTTACTCCGGATACATAACACACGAAAAGTTTTTTTGCATAGTAATTCATAGCACGAGTGTTAAGTCAGATTAATTTGCAATAAAAAATTCTAAAGACGAAGTAATCCAATCCCTTACAGAAAATCCGTTAGGTAGTTAATCCTATAAATAATGCCATGAGCTTTGAATAATGATAATATATTTATACAAGTAAATGGGTATTAAATGCAAAATTATTGTACGACTCTAGGAAGAATACGGTAACGCGATATTGTCGTTTGTTATTCTAATGGACTTTAGCGAGCTCAAGTTGTCCTAAAGTAGTTTTCACATCCTGAAAATTCACAGGATCTTGTCCTAAGTTAATGCTAAAAATACATCTCCAGTAACTATGAAATGGGATCATAGTAAAGGATCACTTATACTCGTAACTAATAAAAAATACATGTAGCAATAACATAATTATTATTTAGGTAAAAAAAATATTAATTTCAGAGTCGAATGTATCAATTAGACGAAAATGTTTACATTCGGTACCTAACGTGATTTCGTGCATTTTAATTCTTTGTTCAGACAGCAAGAAGTGCTATTTTCCTTTGGATTAAGTCTATGCAAAGCTAGAAAAGGTTACTAGAACCTTTTAAGATTAGGATACTGAACTATTGACGTTCTATTTGATATTTAGCAGCAACTGTAGGATTATTTAATTATGTAGAAGCCTTATTTACATAACTTCAACTAGGTAATATGAAGGTTTCTTGCATATTATATTAGGTATTGAATATTTTAATAGCGCGTGTACAGACGAATGTGCCATATAAATGCAAACGTGTATAAGGTTGTCACCCAAGTCACCCAACTATTCTAATGAACGCATCTGATTAACTCTTGCTACTGCCATTTATTATTCTGTGTCAAATTTCACATTAAGTGCTAGAATAATCGAAGTTAAACTTCAATCTGAAGTGCAAAACAAGCCTACGGACTGGAGAGACATAAGTAGTTCTTAGAAATACGTGACTGCTTGGTAATGTAAGGCTGGTCAAATAATTTGTTTACAATATTATATGAACAAAAGCGAGTAAATCTTCATATATTTTGAATAATTTGAAAAAGTTTTTAGTATTTGGAAATAATGGGCTGGAAGTTGCTTTTAAGATTTTTAATCCTTCTTCTAATGTTTTTCTTGTAATCGAAATAATTCGTGTACATTTTTAGACATTGCGTAAATAAAGTTTATTTTTAAACTTCATACAGATCTAATTGACAAAATGCCCTTTTCTAAGATAATAAATTAATATCATGGAGGTTTAAATGTTTCATATAAGCGGAAACATGATGTATCAATGTTACATCATCTAAACCTATGAATGTCATAGTTCAGAATTGGAGGGTCTGACGCAACTTACCTATAACATTCTCGTTAGCATACTGACACAAGGTAAACAATTTCGTTGGTATTTCATCCACTTTGCCAGAGGTTCTTGTTAGCGAAGCATTATCTTCGATTGCTTTTTGATTGTAACTCTTTATGATTACTGTGGCAGATCTTTCGACCTTTGACAAGAAATCCACATTTCGTAATACCTGCCAACTATTACAATTATATGCTACGATAAATAACAACTCTTTTATGTTTCATAAAGATTCTTTATCTTGGCAACGTTGTATAAGTGTTTGGGCAACTGATTCTTTCTTTAATAAAAGTGCCAAGCGATCCGAGACACGTCTAAATTTTTATATTCTAAATGGGATTCTGTTGCGTGAATTCATAAATCTGGCGTCTCGTGTAATAAATGATAAATTAATCTTCACGGTGCCACTTGTTCGGACCTTTAAGCATTAGGGCAGCCACCGCCACCCCGGAATTATGGTAATTTGACGGCACTCTAGGAAAATACACGAAAAATTATTTGGAATCCATCCTTAATCTCGTATTGTGGATTCGAGGACAGCACTCGGTGGCTCCGGGCGCCGCAAATTGTGCGTGACGGCCGCGGGACGACTCGTTAATACTGTTTGTTCGGGTCTCCATTTGCACATTTTTGTCATAATTGAGTAGGCTCTTATCTCAAAAAATTACGAAGCCAGTCCTCGGCGGAATGGAACGAACGTTTTTTATAACCACGACAGCTTGGGAAAGGGTTCGACAAAATTAATACCTATATTTTTGCCAACCGTAACATTTAAAATCGGGAGATAAAAATGAAAGATTGAGGTAACGAAAAAGATGTTATCAAAGACGGTTGCAAGCTGCGCGGTAATATATTTTGCGATTTATATGCTTGATTACATTCAAGCACAAATGGCACGTTGATTGCGGTTGGAAGCTAACGACGGCGACGCGACGATGCAAGGAATACGGAGAAATTTTAAAGAATAGTAATCTCCACTAGTTTATTTATCTTTAACTGTCCATGATATTTACTCAACTGTAATCACCTTTGGGTGATTCAATGGTACAGTAATTTAATGTAATATGTAGTAATGTTTATATAATGAAATAATTTATTCTTTTCGGAGAATAAAATATTTATATTTTATCCAGATTTATTTACCGTACCTACGAGGACAAAAGGTGGTAATAAAAATTTGGTACTTCAATATTTATTTAAGTAAGGTATTAGGTTCTAACAGGATGTAAGTCTAAATATAGTAGTTTTACAAGGGAATCACATACCTGCATAACTTGTCACAGATAAGTACCTACTTCTACAGTACCGAATTAGTTTCTTCTTTACCAAGTTTATATTGGACGTTGCCTAAACGTTTTCTTTCTGAATGGTTGAAATGCTGGGCCTTGAGGCTTGTTTAAGGCGAAAAAATAAGTTACATCAACCCATACGATCTTGAGTGACTAAATAATAAGTATAATGATCCGTATCATGCATCCGTTTTATTGTTACAACAGAAAAACAAAATTGCTGAGCTCCTATTTTGGCTTGACCTTTATTATGTGTCTTATATTACTTTATTGCTACTTCTTAATTAATACCTATAAAATCAAAATCAAAAAATCAAAAATCATTTATTCATATAGGTATCAATGATACTCTTATGCACGTCAATTTTTTTGAATCTACCCCCGTTTCGTAAAGGTGCTTTAATAAGGAGGAGAAGAAAGGGGAAATAAACTCCTCCAACAAATTATAATATATCTGATGTTTTTTTTATGGTAAGGTAACGGTAATATTTGACGAGTTTTGCAACTTCGGATGTGGTCCATAGCTCTGTTTGGATAACCGCTTTTGAATGTTATCCATCATTTGGCACAGGGTATAAATACATCGATTTTGAAATCGTAAAGTACTTGTCTCTTAGAATAATATTTCAGCCTTAGGGTGAAATAAAAACTTCCGACTTTTAATTTGGTCATTAACTATATTCAATTCTAATTAGACCAGCATAATAGAATGCCTTCTAGGCTTCTAAATTTATGAGAAATTATATCATGTTCTCCGAATCATAGGGTCAATTACTATAGGCCATTATTATGAAAAATTGTAAATATAATTATTTCTAGGCAACCTAGTTTATTTCCAATTCAATTATTAACACTATTTACTCCGTATATTCTATGACCATCTATTTTTGTATCATTTCAAGCCGAGAGTAAATCGAATCGGAAGATCGGAACAATACATCATATTTACGACGCTTTAGCACCAATATATATAGCCTCAATAGCTATTGTTACTGAACGCTTGTCGAATCAGATGAGTTTGAGTTTCTCAAAGATGTTTTACTTTAGTACGAGTAAACTCATGTATACATTCTCATGTATAAATTCTAAGCTTCCAATTTCATTAAGAACAGTCCGTTTTCATTAACGTGTTTTATTTTTAAAACAAAAGCATTTATTTTCTAAGCAGTTTTAGGAATATTTAAGGATATTATTATGTGATATTGAAGTGAAAAAAATCACTTAATAATAACTGTAAAAGTGGGAATTCCTTTAAAAGATTTACCTACATAAAACTGCGTGCTAAATAGGACAAGAAAATATGTTAACTTATATTATTTAACTTATATATTTAAGTTATATTTTAACTGTATCTACCTGTTGTGTCTATGAATGAATTTTGTTGTTTTAAGTCAAATATCAATGCATATTCTTTTTATTATATTAAACTACACGACTATCTGGACGTTCTTCTTTTTTATTGTATTCTTTAACTGCAATACCCATAAAATTATATAACTTAAAAAGTACCTACACATCATACTAGGTCCAAATGTGGGTTTAACCAAACTAGTCAACCAAATTTCGTATTACCATTCCAGTCATTAAGGAAGAGTTCAATGAAAAAACTGTGTAATGTTTTATGTATGTATGTTATGTTTATATACAAATAAGTATGACTATAGTTGTGGTTCTTACTAGTCTAAAAGCAGAAGCAGTGGTAAAACCGAATGATTATGATGAATAAACCGATTAATCATCATTACCTAAATTCTTATAATCGCAACAAACAAAAATTAATCACTATAATAACATGACAGGGGTTTTAGCCAAACTTACCGGATTCTACATTTGACTACTATGATCTCATGAGCACGTAAGAGATTAAGAATGCACGTGATATGAAGCCCCACCTATGGTAAAATCTGATATACTTAAACTGCTAACTTAAAAGCAACCACATCGTTATGGTAATAAAGATCATTATTTATACGACGTTATCTCTTCAAAGAGACAGAAGGCAGGTTCGAAGCATGTATATTAAAT
The DNA here is from genome assembly GCA_001278395.1 of Lerema accius. Taxonomy (NCBI): domain Eukaryota; kingdom Metazoa; phylum Arthropoda; class Insecta; order Lepidoptera; family Hesperiidae; genus Lerema; species Lerema accius. Next base: position 366,957 of record LGAG01000473.1, read on the forward strand.
ATAAATTTTGTATTTGATGATACGGGTGGGTGTTTAAGGTTGTCTAAGCGTTAACTTAGAACATGAAATGCTTAATAAGTAATCATTCAATGGAAAACAAAATGACTGAGTGCTAAATGGTGCGGATTTAAAAAAAAATGGAGTGAAAAAAACTGGAGACACACACTATCAAGACGAATCTAATAACACCCTATGTTGAAATCTGTCACGTTGATTAGGCTCTAGAGCGTGCCAAAGAAGTACACATAAATACGGTCGAAAAACATTGCCTTCTGGTGCAGTAGAGTAAAAATAATATGAAGCTTTAAAGCCAGTTGTAAATAAGTTAAATTTTAATAATTTTACGATGCTTCGCTGGTTCAATGCGGCGAGCAAGAGCATCGCTACGAGCACTTTTGGCACCTTGTTAGTAGCAGTAATTCTTGGCATCACCTAAATTGCCTTTCCCGGATATAACTTTAGCTACCACCAGACATTTAGGCTGAATCTTGGGGTTTCCCCGGAATTTGACAAAAATTGTTCAATAAAACATTTCTCAGAAAATTTTCTGTGTCCGCTAAAACTTGTTTGTTGATTGCGATTTCTGATTACGAAGGAATGTATTAATGGTTTGATCTTTCAATTTAACAGCATTCTTCGAACACCTAAAGTGTCCGGGTTTTCCCTGGACGCTTTTTGATATACCCTGGATGCCCCTGGAATAGCTTAATCAGAGCAAACCCAGCACAACAGAATTATAATATTAAATCATCAACTTTAAAAACATGGTAAATTTCACATTTAGATACATTAATGTGTGAAATTAATCATAATAGATTAGTGACACTATCACTGTTTACTCGTAGAAGTAATCATTTAAAATAAATTTAACTCATAATTATGATTCATAAATGTTCTGATTTATAATGTTCGCCACAAAATTTTCGACATGAGACTACAACTACTGTAATTAGTAACTGACGTACTATTAATTTTAATTAGGCACTATCTACGTCAGCGGTTGTTAACCTTTTCAGATTTTCAGACAACCGAACACCAACCAAATACCTGTTATTTTATGGAACCTTATCAGTTGACTGTTTTTTACGTCTTACGTCTTTTTTTCCTGCTAGGTACATTTCACCGATTCCCAAAAGTTGTCCTTTTTTAATCGATTTCAAAAAAGAAAGAGGTTATTTGGGCTCCAAATGTGTACTGATGACATGGAGCCTACTTTGAGAATCCCTGATTTACAAAGTTGATATTTCATTTACTAAGTAGGCATGAGTCCTGTGTTGAATGGTAATGATCGCAAACATTTTTTTAATATTACAAAAATATACCGAAAATATATCCCAGAAATTTTCCTTATAGAAAATGTCATGCCATTTCAATTATGGTATAATCTTTACAAGGTAATAAACATTTCAAAGATTTCCATTGTGTTTTTCCTTAAAAATAAGACATTATTACATTTTTCTCTGAACAGTTTGAAAAGAAGTAAAAAAATATCACAAAATTTTTTGGAGTAAAATTATAAAAATTCGTAAAAAAAAATCTTACCTACTCGAATCCTAGTATTTTTATGCACAGATAATAATAGATAATTGTAAGCAGAATATAAAGTGAGTGTGATTCACAGACATGACACGCATTATACGGTTTTGTAATAAGATGCCTTGTCAACATTGAATGGCGATTTAAGTGCTTGTCTCTGGCGCCATGAGATTGGTATCAATAGATAATAGTCAATTTACACGTACGATAACGACACGACAACGACACCAATAAAAAAAAATGTCGCAACTATTAATACCTACTGCGTTTGTCGTGAAAGTATGACATTGTGGTACGATGGTGGTAATGACGTGTACGGCGATATCGCCAAAATTCATCACCGGTAAAGCTGTTACGTCATCACCATTATTTCTCCCAGAAGCAATAATTGTCCAAGTATTTCTACTATAATATCTAAATTCCCTTAGCGCTTTAAAACAGTGGCGTCGAAAAGATGTTTTTGTTTTATTTAAAAATATTAACATGATTAAACATTAATTTACACTTTTATTTCTAATAGCCCCGCTGACAATATATTGACATTATTTTAAAGTAACTCTATCTGTGTGTCAACATTTCACACTTAAATTATTCAACTGATTTAGTTGATATTTGGCAAACAGGTACTCGTAATTATAATCTAGTTAAACGGTATACTACCTACATACCTCTAGGATTTGAGGCGTTTATGTGTTTGAATCCCTGATAAATATTATGTGCCTAAACAACGTAAAGCAATACGACATGAGTGTTGCAAGGAATATTAATAAGAAAACTTCTTTAACTTATTCTGTTATATATGTTACCCGAAGTAAAGAGAAGGTTGCTAGTTTTTCATATTTGGCGCCCAGTAACTTACTTATACGACATTTCGTTATGTTTCTGTCGCATATGTGAATAGGCACTTAGATATTGTATTCTTAATCCGTTTGTAAGGTTACTTCGGTCCATTCATTATTATTTTGTAATACCTACTAATTCATCCTACTCACTGATAAATCTTTTAGATATTAATTTACGAAACTACGAGTACGTTTCACCATACGTTGCGTCATTACCATCTTCGTAGAAAAATGAAAGTGAAACTTATTATTAATTCTTGAAATACCTATATTTACTAGCACCTGCTGAGAAACAATATTTTCCTGTCAATGCCATGATTTGTTATCACATTTTTATTGGAGTTCCATAGTTTGCTACGAAACCTTAAATCTGAAGTCCGTTCCTCTATTAAACGTTAGAAAGTTATAATTTGGCCTGCCTATACGCTATATAACACTCAGATGAATAGGAGAAGAGCAACAATAAAAAATACTTATTGCGAAAACGGGAAAATTACGCGGACGGAGCTGCTGGCGATTGTTAGTGAATAATAAAAACTAACTACGGAACTATTTTGCGCATGACACAAACAGTTAGTCGGTGTGGCAGTTTCATTCGTTTTGCCTTTGAAACGATACCCGGGGAACGATCCGTCGAAACCAGACTTATCCTTGAATGGGTCAGTCGTTTTTAATCTCCATTCGTTTATTGCGAAGCTTTGATACTTGGCGAATCCAAATGATAAAATAATATTCATTTGCCTACTTTCTCAATGAACTTTTGTTTGGTATTGGTTCCGATAAGGTACTCAAATATTATGTAGCACCAAATAAGGAGGCTTTCTTAGTTTTAAGTATAATTAAAATTATGTAAATTATGTATTGTTATTCCTTTTTTAAAAGATGTGAGGGTTAGTTTCTTTACCCTTTCTTCTCCTCCAAAAAAAGCACATTTACGAAACAGGGGTGGACTCAAAAAAACGACGTGCATAAGTGTATCTTTGATACCTACATGAATAAATGATTTTTTATTTTATTTTGATTACTTATATCTATAGGATGTTTATTTCTTTGTGGGTTGAATTGAATTTGAATATTATAATATATATATAATACAATAAAATACTTTATCGTTAAACGTTGAAAATACTTTTCTAAATAAATTTCTATCCAAAAATGTTCTTGAAAGTGTCTAGAACAGAAAATATTTTTAGAACATCAGATAATACATATCTATTAAAAACATTTACCTATGACTATATAGAAAAATCTAGACTTTGTTAATATTTTATATCTTTGAAACACCTGTTAGTTCCCATTTATTTTGTTTGCCTCAGTTGTAATTACTTCGAAAATAAATATAAATCCTCTATTTCTACAATTACGTAAATACAATAGATTAATTTAATAATTAAATATCTAATTCTATATAGTGATAGCTATGGCTGAATATCGGTCTTCCGAACGGGAGGTCCTGAGTTCAAACCCCGGCACGCACCTCGAATTTTAATTACCATTTTCACATTGACGCTTACAACTCATTAGAGGCGAAACACATCACCGTTACTCTATTGAAATATTTCATTGTCGCTTGAATTAGAATATGTGTTGACAAAATATATTTTAGGCGAAGTAAATGTAATTACTAATCACTAATTCATTCCACACGGTATGAACGGTGTAAATTTAATTTTGATATATAATATTAGGAACACTACCGAATGTTGTACCTTATCTCAAGCGGTAATGGAGATTTGTGATTTATTTCGCTTTAGCATGAGAATATTCTGTATGTTGTAACTTATTTCTATAGCTTATAGTTGAACACGTTCATTAACTATCGAAGGATAACTGAAATGTTTTGGAGATAGATGTTTAACGAGAAATTATATAAAAGATCGCAAATGTCGCTTTAAAGGACACGTAAAACAGGGTCGACCACGACCAGTGGAAGTAGTTGGTTAGGTCTAAATATTGGGTAAGTCCCTCACACTTTGATGTAGTAAAAAATAGGTTCTCAAACTTATTTCGTGTATTAACCACGTTTTAAATAAATTATTTCCTTTCTTATTTAAAAATACCTAGAGTAACATCCTATCTTTGTGTTATGTATTTTTTCTTTCTTCAAAACACTTCATTGATCCTTTTCAAAATGTCCTCTTAACTGTGTTAGCATCTTTTCAATATGCATAGAACCACATGCTAGAATACATTTGAGTCTTCATCCCTTTTTATGTGTAAAAGAAGACCTGTTTTCTTATCAGAAAATCCAAAAGAGATTCTAGTTATTACTTTCAAAATACCTTAACCCCATTTTAAAAATTAAAACACTTTAATTGAGTACTTAATTGTCTATTCAAAAGGAAACAAAACGGGCCGCTCGTTATTATTGAATGATAAACCTTTTGTATAGATAATATGGAGCAAACCAAATGGATTCTATTTTATATGAATGAAAGATAAATTATGAAACAAAAGTGCTGAACAAAGGCACGGAATAACCAGTAGCGATGATTAGTTATTTCTCATATTGAATGAGGAAATTGCTAAGAATAATCATAAACTCATTTTATTCTTAGAGGTAGACTAAGGTAGCGTTAACCGATTAATGGCGTAATGCTGACTACTGGTCTCTCCTTTTTATTGAGTAGGCTTAGTAGTTTTTCTAATTTTTTTATTCACGAATGTAATAATTGGGTTTTTTGTTACCCCCGTAAATAGAAGATTTACCCCCATGGGGGTAATTACCCCCAGGTCAAGAATCCAGGGCTTAGAATCTACGCAAGCCGTCGGACTATAAGCGCTGCAGACACGCCAAAATCGGACAGGAATGTTTATTATGAAAATCAATAGAAAACTTATATTACTCGTATAGAATGAAATTTAATATAATACCTAACTTTGTTAGATTTCAAATATAAATCAAAAGCAATAAGTTGAAATGTATTTTACAAATACAAAGGACTATTAATTACGAATTCATATCAGTGCTTTCAAAAGCTAATAATTTCAATGAATATCATATTCAAATTTGGTATTTCGAATAATAGGCTATATTGAAAATATAATTGGAATATATAATATAATAATTGTAAATATGTCATGAATTTGTAGTTCTTTTTGTAAAATCAGTTTTCTAGATCAGGGATTCTTAAACTAGGTTTCGCGGAACCTAAGGGTTCCGTACATCAGCCATCATTGCTCCGCAATTTAAAATCCACATTTGAAGCCCAAAAAAAGAAAGGTCAACTTCGGGGAATCGGTGAAATGTAGCAAGGAAAAAAAGACGTACGACGGAAAAAAAATGTCAAAATATGGTGTTCATAAAAGGTACCTATTTAGTCCTACTCGAAGTTTGTCACAATGTCCATGGGCGGCAGGGGTTGGTGGCACTGTCAGCTCGTTTGCTATCTTATAACCTTAAAAAAAAACGTAGATACTTGGTTGATATTCCGTCGCCTTTAAAGTTTAGTGATCCCTGTTTTAGATCAGGTGTTCAAAACATTTCTGCTGGTGCAAAAATGCATCAAAATAATTTAGGGATAGACAGTTAGCTACTTTTTGAATGTTTAATAATTATGTCAACAACAACAAGTTTGTATCCTTGTCTGAGTCTCAATGTTAAGAATTTAGAAATACGACTTATCGTCTTGTATTATACTTAGATAATGAAAATTAATAAAGATCCGATGAAATTCTACGAATTCCCAGCCAACAATTTTTGCTAACATCCAATTTCAAATTGTGTAAACTTTTCCCAACTTGTAAACTCTCCTAGTATTCAGTTTACGTTCCTTCTAGATATTTTGATGTAGGATTTCGTTGGAGGTTGATTTATTATTTTTCCTTCACAGGCTACTATGTAACGTGACATCATAACAATATATTGTACAAGTTATCTAACTTGAAGTTATAGTAAAGCTTAACAAATTCAAAGTAGTTCACAGAAAACTACGTTACGTTACGCATTAACCATTTTAAGATAAATGCAGAAAAAGCTGAGTGAAAGAAGATAATATTTTTCTTCTTAAGTATATCAGCGGTGAAATGCTTTCCAAGTCGCCAAAAAATTGTGATTAATTAATGAATGAATTAATGAAGAAATGTTAAATGTATAACTTCGAAACTAATTTTTATGGTGAAGTAAATTTTTCACGGCTAAGAACTGAATACATTTTTTTCCTTTTTTTCATTATTCAATACATCTATAGATTGCAATAACGATTTAAAAAGTGGCCAGCATACCCTTAATCTACTATCATATTAATAAAAAACTGTTATTTATTTGTAGCCTCGGTAAAGAAAAATCGCTACTATTCGTCTGACAAATTGAACAAGATTATGGCTTGCTATTCTCGATGACGAGAGTAGTACAGACGTTTTTGTTTTATTACATCCGAAACAATCCATTTTGTTCTCGCTGTAGATCTGTTATCTAGAGCAGAGGTACTCAAAGTGTGGTTGGCGAACCTCTGGAGAATCGCCAAATAAATCGAAGAGGTTTTCGACTAAATCTTTGACAACGCGAGAAGTAATAGTGAATATGATAGTGGTATAATAGTGGTATATAGGTTAAATGTTTATAATTTTACTCGATTTAATAGTAAAATGTTTTGCTCTCACTTAAGTGACCGTAAAAAATAATAAATTATTAACTAATGCTTAACAAAGTGAGTTGTTCTTAAAAGGTTCCTAGACTCAATTCTCTGCGGGACGATGAAAAAAAATATTATCGCTATATTTGACTGCTTTTAACTTAAAACGGAAAAATGTGGATGGTACTTTTGTAGGAAAAAAACAATTAAATTGACATAATGGAATTGTTTGGAATAAAAATTAATTTGCAGCAAAGCAACGTCAGCTCAACCCAGCTCGTTAATTTATAAAAAAATGGTTTAAGTCAAAAGTTCAAGTGATGGTCGAAGTTAAAAGTTTGAGAAGCTCTGACCCTGAGGATTGTTCAGTGTAACAGCGGTGGGTGGCTAATAGAGTTAATTCCGTCAGATACACGAAGGCCCAACGGAGCCGGCCATTACACTAATTGGGATATTTATACATTTTTATTTACAACTTCCGTATAAATACTAATTACAGGAGTGGCTATTATGTCACAAGTTTTATTGTTTCTTACACTTTTGATTTATTGGATGACTTTATATCGACGGTTACGAAATTATGTATGTTACATTAGGTAAGTATAGGAAAAAGGTTATTTGCTTACGTTAAAATAATAATGTTTAACTTAATGCGTCATTTTATCCAAATCGCCAACTGAATTGTCATTGGATTCTTCTTTATGGTGGGAGTGAAATATCTCCATATTTTTTTATTATGGTAGAGGCTCTCAACCTTATTTTTTAGGTTTTTCTATTAGTTATTAATAGCATCTTATTTCTGTCGTATCATTATAAACGCACCCGTTATTAATCACGACCTTACGTAATTTACTTTTTGCAAGTTATCAATATCAGATGGAAAATATACAGATTACTTAATAGCGTTAAGTGTTAATGAACTTACATAAGGTCACGTCCACACAGTAAATTGCGTCAGCACTGTATCAGCGTAGCGCTTGCTACGTCATTTTACGCACAAATTGTATAGGATACCACAAGGTGTAAGTCATTGTCGTAACACACACGACGACAGATTGTTGACGGTGACTCCCTCTGTGCCAAGGTGGAGGGAATGTGCGCGTTATGGCTGCAACGTTCAAGATACAATGCTGTGTTGACGCATAGTGCCTCTGTAGTCTACAATGAATAAAATCATTACGTTGACTTGACGTTACCCTGACACAGTGTGCCATGTGTTGACGGTGACTCCCTCTGTGCCAAGGTGGAGGGAATTTGTACGTTTTGGCTGCTACGTTCAAGTTACAATGCTGTGCTGACGCATAGTGCCCGTGCAGTCGACCACGGATAAAATCATTGTTTTGACGCAACGCTACGCTGCGCTGACGGAGTGTGCCATGTAGACGCAGCTTTACTATAAATTACGCGCGATGTAAATTAAGATATCTATTAGATTACACACGTTATCTTGATACGTAAGTGTTATTCATTAATTTATTTGCATAAATTACGGTCATTACTTTACCAGTAAATAAATAATGGTTCGTAATGAGAAAATTCATGTATTCAGTTACGTTCTTGCATAAGTTAATTTTACTATAAAATTATTATATTAATGTGTCAATGTAAACACGGTTGTTACTTTTTATTTTGCTTTATCATCTATTTAGGTATGTTTTGTAATCATAAATTAAAACCAACATAACCCCACTGCTTAAACATGTCGAGGAGTAAAGGTTGTGAAATTATAGAAAAATGGCGAAAATAGTAATAACAGTTATTAAATTTTTAATAAACCGTTTTTATTTCAAGATGATGCGAAGTTTACCAGACCACCAAGTATGGTATAAATTATAGATATATTATATTGAAGAAATATAGCTTTATAAACATAGCTATATTACTAAAATGTAACTGTTATTCCGAATGTCCAACTGTGTTCGATATTGCTTATTTATTACATCGTTTTATGGCTCCATATAGTCATATTGTAATTTTATGCGTTGAAACTTCGGTTCTTTTATAAAACTTTCACGATCT
>LGAG01000473.1:380979-397647 GCA_001278395.1 Lerema accius
TAACAAGGTCGCTTCTCTGTATAACACTTCTCAATTTTAAAATGTCGACCTTCAAATGTTTTTACGACTTTCAGATGTTTCAAGAGTGAACAAAAAGCGAATTCTTTTCCCATTTTTCTTTGTCTTTTCCAGGCAGTAGGATTGCTTTTATTTACTGCCTAAGATTGCCGAGAAATCAATTTGTCAGTAAATTTTTCTTCCACAATAATTTTCCCTTAATTTCCATTCAACTTTATTTATAATTCCCGATCTCAGCATTCATAAATTCATAATATACTGCGCCATATTAATGATTAAATGATTCCAAATCCTACGGTTTTAATTTCCTTCTTCTCTTGTAGCCTTAAAATTTTAACCTTAATCGCACTTTCGGTTTGTGCGAAGTATTTTTGGCCTGCCGCCAAACCTTGGGAAAGCATTGATGATTAGATTTTGTACTTTAAATCTTTAGCTATTTATTTATTCTCGAATTAATCATTTTTCTTTTGCCGACATGTCTATTAATTACTTTGGAGCCTAAGTACTAATAATATATCTGCAAATTGAAGACACAAAGGCAGTGGTTCCCAACATTTTCAATATTGTTACCCCAGTAAATTATGAGGAAAATTATTTTTACCCCGTCTTGAAATGTTATTAAAACAAACAATACAATTAGGTATTTTTTTCTGTATTTTTTATTATTTTACAGTCCTAATAATTAGTTCCATCGTTACCCCCGTAGAACAGCTGATTTACCCCTGCGGGGGTAATTAACCCCAGGTTAGGAACCCAGGAACTAAGATCAGTAAGTAAGCCGCTATACAATATTGTTACGTAACTATGGACTCAATTCTTGAAGGGCAACATACTTTTATGAAAATTGATTGACATAATTGCTCTGCCAATTTATTGCCCGGTTCAGTTTATTTCATTTATGTTCCATGGGACACAAAAAACTATTACATAATATATATAAAACATTAAAATAATAACCTAAGATGTTGACTCTCCGTCGCGGGGTCGTAGGAACCTATTGTCATTTAATATTAACGAATTTGGGAGCAAGTCTGAGAATGTATGCTTTTACTGTCCTCCTGTCGACCGTACGGCAGCATTATGTATTAAATTGCCTTTTTTGTTATCAAAGAAAGTAGAAGTAAGTATGAATATTTATAACTTAACTGCTAGAAGATTGGACAAACTGTTCTGCAAAATTTATTGTATCTTTTAAAGTTTGGTTGAACCCTTAGTTTTCTACATTAGGTATTCCAACCTTTAATTTTCGTTTACCTTTAGTAAATGCTCAACATAATTATTGGACAACTTTGTTTGACGTGTAACGTACAGTTTGTCAAGTCCCTTCATCGTTTCCATTACAACGTGCTACATTAGTCACACTCATAATTCCACACGAAAACGTAACAAAAGGTTTATTTAAAACTAGACGATGCCCGCGGCTCCGCCCGCGGAAAAGTCGACAAACAAAATATTGATTTCGTCCCAAGGGAACCTATAATCGGGATAAAATGTATCCTATGTCCTATTCCTGGATGCAACCTATCTGTGTACCAAGTTTCAGCTGAATCCGTTCAACGGTTAGACCGTGAAGGAGGGACAAACATCCAAACATCCAAATATCCAAACATCTTTACAAACTTTCACATTTATAATATTAGTAGGATATCATAGCTGCATATCGTAATGGCATTGTTAAATGCACGGATGAACATTTTGCGGAGGCTGCGATGTCGCGTCGGTACACCGCTGAAAAATTAAACAGTCAAGTCGGGATTCTTTGTTTCCTTTCTCCTATAACCACTATGATGCTTAGATCAAAGACGACAATTCTAGAGTGAGATTACAAGGGTGGCTTTTATTTACATTTCAATTCTCTTGGTGACCGAGCTTCATTCAGTGTTTGACGTACGTCCCATATGGCGTAGTGTTTACCGTACCGCTGATAAAAGCGTCCTGGGTTCGATTCCCATTGAGGAAAAAAGAATAAGAATGATCATTTTGTTCTTCGTGTGGATGAGTTTTTTGATGTGAATAACGTTTTTAAATTTACTGTCATACGGGGGCAATCCTAAAAATCTAACGACAAAAACGGTTGATTTAGTTTGGTGTTGTAGTTTCGAATGTATCGTCTACATCCAAAATTAAATTATACCACTGGATGATACAGCTATACCTAATTTTTTGTCTATTTGTTTACATGGCATCCACGTCAAGGCACATGAAAACATTTTTTTCAAAGCCTACGCTATTTTTGCTACTGTTTTCTCAAATTCCCTTACATACATAATATACCATTTTTATTTAATTGACTCCTTGCTAACCTATTTGAGAATTTTTGTACCTACCTACATTATGAAGAAAATATTCTTGAAGACTTAAAATTACTTCGCTACGTTAATCACTGGGTGTTAATCTGTAAAACAAAAGGAAACGCGAATAAAACAAAGGGAATTGTAAGCTAATTAACTTCTTTCTTGAGTTCTATCCGAGATGAACAACTAAATAAAAGAGCTGGCGTTAATATCCAGATGGTGATTGCTCATTTTTTCTTCAATGTAATCCTTTTTATTTGACTGCGCCAGCTGGTGGGTAACGTCTTTCAAGCGTATGTACGTCAATTTTTTTGGTACGCTCTACAGTCTGAATTTCTAACCTGGGGGTAATTACCCCGCGGGGGTAAATCAGCTATTTGGGGATAACAAAAAACCTAATTATGGGGGTCGTAAAATAAAAAAAATAGAAAAAGTAGCTTTGTTTGTTTTGATGAGATTTAAAGACGGGGTAAAATCAGTTTTCGTCGTAGGGCACAGGGGTAACGATATATAAAGGTTAGGAACCACTGTCCTACAGTGTCAACGGCTTGACCAATTTCAACAAATAAATGAAGTGTCATTGGATTCTTCTCTATAGTGGAAAGCATTGGCTATAGAAAATAGCGAAGTAACAAGATGATTTTCAATAAGATTTTAATGTCTTACTACAATGTTCACTTTAAATCCGAGACAAGTCAGATGCAATTGATTTGAAACATTATTCTAAGATTTGAAATATAATATTATTTATAAACCAACTTAATATCAGCTGTCACCCGAGGGCTTTACTAACGAAGATTCGATGGAAACTTGATTCGTTTTCAATTTAATACAATCATGGTTTCTGTTTTTAATTTAAAATGTCTCCGATATTTATGTGGACACAACAGAGGTTAGGTTTTCGATACAAACTACAATGTGAAGGCGAAAAAAAAAAACATTTTATCATGCTTTGGCGTACTACAGTTACTGTTATTCAGTTGATGTTAGCAGGTAGGTCAGATCTATGAAAACTTAGCCATACCGAATTTAAAAATTGCATACATATTATAATGTAGGTACACAATTATTATTAAGTAATCTGGTAGCATTCTTTGTACTTAAATACCACAGACAAAAAATATATAGACGCAGTCTTCGGAATAAAGAAGCGTAGAAAGGAAAAACATAAGGTTAATAACAATTAATGATAACGTTTCCAGGTACATTTATCCGCAGACCGTGCTCGGTGATATACCTACGTCAAATCGTAAAAAAAAACTTGACTTTACTTTTTGTTCTGAACACTGAGTCTATTATAATTTTTGGTCTGAGTTACATAGATAGGTAACATTTTTGGAGTCTATCTATATTTACGTCTTAAGTCTAAATTAACATTTTTTTCTAATTCGGTATTAATGATTTGAACTCATGACCTTTCGTTCACGAATCACCTGTTGTGTAGACGCGTTATCTAATGCCGTAGCTCAGACGGGTTTTTGTTCAACTTCGAATCCTGTTTTGACTGCGGATGTAGGACATCAACATTATGATTTAGGGGCCTTGGTGTTATTGGAATTTTAGATAAAGTGATCGAATATCTCATTTACTCTAACCCCCTTCCTCCCTTTGTTTCTTGCGTAATACTTGAATGGCCCCTTGTATATAACAGTGTGAAAACCTGTGTGTCACTGAATAATCTATAGTCTGTATGATTTAAAAAATATAATTTGAACCGATAGGTGCCGCTGTTGTTAAGATACTTCAATAGACCAGACAAACTATTCGTTATTGAAACGTTATCATAGCAAAAGTTGTCCAATACGACGAGTATCAACGAAAGGTACATTAAAATTAAAGGTTGGAATTACCTGGCGTGGAAAACTAGAGGATCGATCAAAGTAAAAGACAAAGTTATTAATAAATTTATTATTAAGGTAAGGTGGGGTAAGACTAACACACGGGGCAAGACTAACACTGTCTATTATCTCGATATGCACTTGAAGAAACGACATGTGTGTGTTTTAGCTGAGAACATTTACGCTTGTTCTATCTTACAGACTGGAAGAATTTCGTATTTAAGCTATACGTATCGAGATAATAGACAGTGTTAGTCTTGCCCCGTGTGTTAGTCTTACCCCACCTTACCTTATATTATTTTAGTTCTTGGGAATCTCACGTTGAAAGGTATTATTTCAACGGTGTAAAATTGAAACCAATTGACCTCCTCTCATACAACATTGTTTAAAAGCACTTACGTTTATTATAGAGCTTGCGAACCAAGCTTAGTGTTAAAATTCAGTTTATAAAATCTCCCACACCAAGTTTCTCGCTCTACTAAAAACATTACCTTAAATGCAGTCCTTCAGGGAATGCAATGCATTTTGTGGTCCTTTTCAAGAGCTAGCATATTTTGTAAGCTTTTGAAAAAGATGTGATTTAGAAAGTTCTCAGAATTTCATATTCAGGAAAGTTTATGGCTATGAGTAAATTGTAAATTGCATGCGTGAATTTAGCGATTTTACCGTGAGTTATTAAAATGCAAAATCAAAAGATGTCAAATATTATAATGATTTACTAAAGGTAAGTATATAAAAACTTAAGGTCTGGAGTACTTCATGTGAAAAATTATGGGATCAACTAAACTATTAGAGATAAGATATGTTGTAGAACACGTCTGCCTAATCTTCTGGCAGAAATTATTATGAATAACTCCTTTAGTTAGAAAAAAGAAAGAAAAACATATATTTCAGCGATTTTCAAGGCACTGCAGATATAGGTACAATAATGAGAAAAAAAAAACAAAAAATTAAAGTATAGGTTTGTCACTCATTAATATAAGAATCTTTCGAATACAGCTTTTGTTTAGTGTTTTAGCGAGACGTTAGACCAAATAAGTTACGTCATGCAATACGATTCTGTGACTAATTGAATAATAACTTGTTAGAAATTTTATTATACTCGTACAATGGCCATTATCGAACCACCCACGTAGTTCTATTAAATTCTTAGCAAGGATTATAAGACAAATAATTATATTTTATGTTTTAATTACTGGATTCCTAGTGAGGTAATTACCCCCTTAGGGGTAAATTAGCTATTTTGCGGGGTAACAGAGATTCTAATTATTAGGATATTAAAATAATAAAATAGAGACAAAAGTTACTTGTATTGTTTGTTTTGATATGATTTTAAACATGGGGAATAAACAGTTTACCTCATAGAACAGGGGTAAAAAGTTGAAAAGGTTAGGAACCACTGCTTTAATTATTTTTTCGTTTTGACTGTATAGTTATAGATATGTTGTTAGTTACGAATCACTACGGTTCGCAAATTACTACTCGTGGGAATACATTACAACAGAACAATAGTTGACAAAAACGTATTCGTCCCTATTCCAAGGTAGTTTAACCATACCATTAAATGTCCCCTTGTGGTGATAACAGTAGTTAAAGTCGCGTAATTAATCCCTCTAATAATGGTTAGAAAAACAATATAACCCGGTACCTATCTGATACGGAAGCCAAGCTTAATTATAATTTAGTTTCAAACTAAAATCTTGTACAACACAGATCTTAAAAATGATCTAAAAGTAACTAAAGATGAGTTAAGATAAAGATGTAGTTAGGAAAGTTTTAAAAGAAAATGTTGTCTATGCGAAAAAATATAACGAGGATCGTTTCATAAAGGATCTGCTAAATAAAAAGAAAAAGAAAGATTCAACCAAAGACAATGAACGTAACAATGTAACTAAGCTAGAATTACGAGTAAATAGCCCAGACTTGTAATAAAATCAGTACAAAACAAAAATTAATACACATTTTGTGGTCGTCTTTAAAAAATCTTTCGTATTATATGACGGTTTTGCCTATATATCTATACTTAGTAATATAAAAACTGAAGAGATTGTTTGTTTGAACGCATTAATCTCAGAAACTACTGGATCGATTTGAAAAATTATTTTAGTGTAAGATAGTCCATTTATCGAGCAAGGCTATAGGTACAACATCGAGGTAAATATTGTGAAAACGGGAAAATTACGCGGGCGGAACCGCGGGCGATTACTAGTGTTGTATAAAGTTGTAGCTCAAAACACATTAGCCTTGGCGGTAAGTAAATAATTACTTGGAACATAAGTGAGACTTAAAACTCTGTAATGTGTTTCTCCAAAAAAACTTTGGTCATTGTTATTTTGGTGGTATGTTATTATTTTTAGATTACAACGCTTGTTCTGAGTACGACTCTCCATCATAATATTAGTTATTAGTATAGTCGTACAATTAGTAGGAAAACTTAATAGAAAAACAATTTCTTAATGTCTCGACAGCTAGTACCGTCTATGCCTCTTTGATGTGCACGCGGATAGCATAAAGTGAATTACTTAATCCTAATTTCATAACAACGTATTTCCACAAACTATATTATGAACTAGATAGTAATCTTATCGTGTGCTTTAATAATGGTACTCGTACTTCAAGAAGCTTTTGAAAGGTCACTGATTACAAGCGTGCGATTGCGAGTGACATGCGTGCTTGAGCCCATTTGATGTAAATGAATACCGAAACAGGCTTTTCTAAAGACTTTATGGATTCATTTACGTTTACTTACTTTGAAAAGGCCTAATTACTATAAAAGTGGACATAGAAGATACGACTTTATTGTTATATACCGTGCCAAACTGTCGTTCAACAGTAGAATTGTTTTCAGAATTTATAAACTTCGTACGGATTATACAAAGAGATAAAATTATTCTATCCTTACTTCGGTAACTAAGGGTATCAAATTACAGAAGCTAATTCCAATTATTGAGGTTTTCTTCGAAGGATAAACATCTTAAGACAAAGCCCAAGGTCCTACTACAAAGCCGTCTGAGGCGTCTGACACATAAAAGTATCAAGGATAAAGCCGACCTTTCTCTAGTACCTACTGTTTGTAGCAGGATATCTTCTGCAGTTAAAATTGATAGTATGTACTACTCTAACTAACCCATTATTAGCCTACTACTTAGCACGGGTCTCTCCTCATGACTGAAAAAGCATAGAGCCTGGTTTCATCATCTGGGGGTAATTACCCCGCGGAGGTAAATTAGCTATTTTACAGGGGTATTGAAGGACCTAATTATTACTTAATAAGTTACTTGTTTTTTTTTGTTTTGATAATAATTTAAAGACGGGGTAAAGTTTTCTTCATAGGCCACAGGGGTAACGATATTGAAATGGTTGGGTACCACTGACCTATAATATACTCTGCTACACCTAAGATACTTCAGTGAGAATTGGCGGGGGTTTAGTGGCTGTCTTAAGTGTCGAAAGCTGATATTATTATGTCGCCCGAAAGCTTCCGACATAATATAATTGTAGTAATGAGATACCATCTCTTCTGAAGAGTTTTTGTCACTACCTCTGTTAATTTCTAATGTCTAAATAAATCCCCACTTCTTTATTTCCAGACTATTGCGTAGAGTAATGAAACGGTTAGAAATATAAAATTAGGTACAGCGTATTGATAAAATATCAAAATGATATCGAATAAGAATTTCAAAGTCTGATGCCGCAATGCAGGAAGCTTAGTCATATTGAGTCTTTGTGGACATATTTTAAAATGGCTACTAGGTACTTTAAAAAAGTTACATAGTTATCAGTAGAAATGATCGGTTATTAAGGAAGCATGCAATACAACGAAGAAACTTTTTTTATTTGCTTAAGATATGACCTGTAGTATAAACATTAGACGACCCCGTAGCCTAGTTGGTAGTGACCTGCCTGCAAAGCGAGGGGTCCCGGGTTCGATTCTCGGCCGGGGCAGATATTTATGTGACAGATAAATGTTTGTTCTCGGGTCATGGGTGTTAGTGATGTGTTGTCCATGCCACCCGCGACACAGGGAATCCTACTGCGAGGGTATAAGTGTGTTAGCGTTAATTTAAAACATTATGCCATTATGTTTTGAAGCCCGTGTAATGTAAGTAAAAATATTTTAGCGCCTACAGTAAATCAATCGCTCAAGATTTCGTAAACGAAATTCAATTTCGCTGTTCCTCAACAACAATATAACCCAATTACGGGGTCTAATGCCAGGTACACAATGTTAGATTGTTTTCGGTTACCTCGTGAAACGAGCTTTATTAACTGCTGGTAATTATATCTTGGTCTCAAACTCGGAAACTTCATTACAGAACGTATAAACGTGTAAACACACCGAAGTATTTGTTAACACTGCTCCCCGCAGCATTAACTATGGAAGGAATATGAGTAAACATTAATATAGGTTTGCTGTTTCAGTTCTAGTTTGGTAGTCTAAGAATATTCATTGCGGCTTCGCAAGATTAGTTTAAAAAATATTGGATTCATCCCAAGGTAACCTATAATAGGGATAAAATATATCCTACGTCCTATTCCTGAATGCAAACTATCTGTGTGCCAAGTTTTAGCTTAATGCGTTTAACGGTTAGAGCATGAAGGAGGGACAAACATCCAAACATCTTTACAAACTTTCACATTTATAATATTAGTAGGATTACTAGACTCGTTTAGTGGTCGAAATTTGACCATAACTTATTATATCAAGCATTATATCCTTCTAGTTGCTCGTTTGATGTCTCTAAGTCAACGTCACCTGTCTATCAACGGAACCATCAGTATGACGAAGGAACGTGCAACAGTGTGAGCTTGGCTTTAAATAAAAAAATAAACATATTTGTAAGACATATTTTAAACAAAATTTGCAATTAATTCAATGTTTCATTAAATAATTTACCCTTAAACGTATTTCCACTTTAAATAGCCATTAGTTTAAAACTTTGAACCATATAGAACAATCCACAAAGTATTGATATATTGTAATATATTTATAACCGACCGTTATAAACATAAGTACTCTTGTTGCCTTTACAAGTGTTTTGCATAAATTTGCCTAAATCAAGTAAATGAGGCAAATTGGGTTGACCTAAACCAGATCTATTCCACTGACAAACGACCTGCATGCTATACAAGTATTGATAAACACTAAAGATGATTTAATCTTAATAGTAAGTAGCTCTATACTTACAAATTATATTATGTAATAGTAGAGACACAGACCAAAAAATATATAGACTCAGTCTTCGGAACAAAAAAGCGTAGTGAAAAAACAATATAGCGTAAATAATAAATGATAACTTTTCCCAGTTCATTGCTCGGCAGACCGTGCTTGGTGACATACGTCAAATCGCAAAAAAAATTACCTCACTTTTTCGTTCTGAACACTGTGTCTACATATTTTTTGATCTGAGAGTAAAGAAAGAACAACGTAAATAACAAATGATAACTTTTCCCAGTACATTGTTGGGCAGTCCGTGCTTGGTGACATACATCAAATAGCAAAAAATAATTACTCCACTTTTTTGTTCTGAAGACTGTGTCTACCTACATATTTTTTGGTCTGAGAGTACAGAGTTAAATCTGTATGGCCTCAAGACATTAACGGCCCAATACTGAGCACTTATCTCTCGTCATAAAGTCTAGCATCTCTAGCTCTATCATGTTGCGAATTGGTGGTGGAGTTAACGGCTAACCCAAGTACCTATCGGATGTTTTTATGCTGCTTAAACGCCTCCGACATGGCTTAACGACTCCTCCAACGATAACAATCAACACCAACGGCTTAGCGTGCTTTCTCATGCTGAAATGTCGTTAAAACTTTTTCAAATATGTTATGGAATTTTTATGTTTGAATTTCCCATATATTGAAAATTGATCAACGTCATTGGTCAATCAATGCGTGGCCAAAGAAAAAGTTGCATCACAAGAAAAATACGAAAAATAAATTCGGTACTCAAAAAAATTTTGTCGCAATGAAATTTTCTTGGAACATTTTGTAATGGTGATAAAGCATAAGTTTTATGAAGCAGAGTAATGGCGAGTTACTATTCACCGTATTAAGTGTTATTTATTAGGGTTCCGTTCCGATGAAATAGTGCAACCCTTTTGCCATTCATATGTCTTTGTATTTCCTTTTATTGCATTGGGGAAATATAGACAACGTAGACTTAGTGTCTACAATTTAGCCAACGCGAACGCTTTAGCTGATTAGAAAAAGCTTTATGGTATTAAAGAAAGCAGCGCCGAGACGCGCTAATTCCTCGTTATACAAGATTAAACTATAACAATATAGTATAGTAGATAGCATACTTTATTTTCCGATAAATAATAAGGGAAGAACACCTACCCAGTAGCTTGCGACGATTCTAAGTGATTGACAAAGTCAAGTAGATGCGGGCGCGACCGAAAAGAAATCACCGCTAACGGCAAAAATTTCTTGAGCCTTGAAATTGAAAAAAAATTCTTGAGACTTCGGGTAGTCACTCTGCCCTATTTAAACTGTGGTTGCTAAATGATATCTTTTGAAACTGCAATAACAACAAAACAAGTTATTTTAATCGTCTATCAATATTCATGAGCAAGTTATTAATGTCAACGCATTCGGTATTAGACGAACACGCGTGCCAGGCCTCAGGCATTTATCGTATTTATTATGGCTTGAAGCTTGTTCGGTTTCCTAGTATTGTGTACCGAAACACGTGTAAAATATTTCAAGTAGATTTAGGGTGGTAGTTATTCAGGCGTGTAACGTAGCAACATGAATGACTATTGGGATTTAACTTGGTGATACGGGGCACAACGACGTTTAAGGCCGGCCATAGACGAACCGTTTTAAGCGGTCGATGCCGGCAGCTTTACAGTTGCGTGCGGTTCAACCACAGAGCAAAGAATGTATCTGTTACATACAGATTTACACAATACTGTACGCTGACTGCTTTAAAATGCTGGCTCTGGTTGCTTGAAGACTTGAAGCCCGTCTGTTGGCAGGGTAATGTGGGAAGGTTAACACTTTTCTAACTGCGACGGCAATCGAACGTTGCGTCATTTTGGAATTTAATTTACTTTGAACATAGTGTGTGTTATTTCAATGTTCCGTGTAACCAGAGAGCTACGAAAACATGATGTGAATGCAAATACGCACGAAAAAAGTAATAATAAAAAATAAACGCTAACACACTCGTACCCCCGCAGTAGGATTTTACACATCACTAACACCCATGACCCGAGAGCAAACATTTATCTGTCACATAAATATCTACTCTGCCGGGTTTTGAACCCGGGAGCCTTCGCTTTGCAGGCAGGGTCACTACCAATTAGGCTACGGGGTCGTCAAGAAGAAGTGATTACTCGAATGCTAACAGGCGACCTAGCAGTCCTAACTAGTGGCATGTCCTCGTCCGTTGTTCAGCAAAGTACACCACAAGTTAGTTACTTGGTGGCTTTGACTTAACAAATAACTAAGGTACACTTTGACTCGAAGTTAGTAACATTACCTAACAAATAAATGAGGCACAAATAAAACTAAGTTTAAAAAGTTAATGAACTTAAATAGGTTCACCAACAATGTGGCAATGTGCCTGACGAATGACCGAGACATTTTGAAATCTTTCTCTTACAACTAATCTTATTTCGTGATCTACTGGATTTTCCGTATGTTTTTAAGGCCGTTGCTACATTCACGCCGTAAATAAATTAACTAGATATTAACCCGTGAACATCGATTCGATATCGATTTAACGTCGATATCGATTTAATATCGTATACTCAGTTATGGTATTCTGGGCATACGTGTCAATGAAGTGATTAATTACGATTGTAATAGTTTTAGTTTAATATATTACGTGGTTATTTAATACATTCTTAATATTATAAAATATTTTCGTGTGCATACCAAGAAAGCGATTTTAATTGCAAAAGTGTTGTATAAATTATCGATATACGTTATACCTACCGATATTATATCGCATCATATTTGATTTCTCTACTTTCAGTAAGTTTGGAAGAATCTCTTCGGAAAGTTGACTAGAATAACTTTTACAGTATATTTTCATGTAGTAGGACTTTTACAGTCCGTTTCTATATAGTAGAAAGTATAAATCTACTGTAAAAGTTATTCTTGTCAATCGATACAATAAAATTTTAATGTAGTTACTGGGCTGATCTTTATTTTTAAATCAATATGTCTATCAATCACTTATCATGTATCTCCTATAACAATATTGGTAATTCAGTTATAGTTGTTGCTGTGTAAATAAAAGTATGTATCTATAAAAAATCTGATCAAGAAATGGGGTATAGCTGAGTCATGGATAATAGATACGTTTATGTACGATTATGTATTTACGTGCGTTTATTATTTATATCGTAAAATAACCTTAAAATGGCGGCTCTTCCCCCTCCACTCCTCCCCTCTTCTTGTTATTATTTTTTTCCTTTAGCTATGCAGTGGTATAATATAATTTTGGATGTAGACGATAGATTCAAAACTACGAATACGACGCCAAACTGTATCCCAGATTTTATCTTTAAGTTTTTAGGATTGCCCCCGTATGGTAGCAAAATAAAGACGTATTCAAATCAAAAATTAAATATTGTTTAATAAAACAGGTAAGTTGAATGACTTTTCATGTTCGTATCGATTACACTTTGCCTCCTTTAACTTGGTGGCGTGTTAAGAAGTAATGTAGTTGAGGCATAATGAACGCAAAAAATTGTTTGTTCCCGAGAGCTAAAAGTTCGCAACAGAACTGTAAAACTGTAGTGTTGTCTAAACAGAGTACAAACTGTTCAAGTATGAAAAAAGTGCTTACAAATATAAAAGTTCAGAAGTGTTTAATCAAACGGAAACGAACACCGGTAACGAAGTTATTAACAGGTACAGTCGTGAGAATAATAAACTGTAAACTTGCCTCTTTAGAAAAGTAAGATGTTTAAGAATATTTTTTTACATAATTATTTGATACTTCGGAGCGTAACTCTATTGGTGTAAAATTCTGAGTAAATATTTTCTGTTGTATACACAAAAAAGTAAACAGCTGTGAAAAAATTCACCGAATCCAGATTAAAAAATACAAAGTACAAAGGGCGTCACAATTACAACAAAAAGTCGTGTAAATAAATTTTTTGCATGACAAATTCAAATAAAAACGGATTATCAAAACAAAGTATAAAACTGACAACAATATGAGACAAGCTTATGTCTGTCGATAATCGTATTAACACATGTCGAATGGATTACATGGAATGGTTACATAAAACAGAATAGAAACGACGTGAACCAGCTATAAATATTGGCTCGGTAAGCGCTAACAGAAGAATAAAATCTTTTCGCTTTATAAATTCCATGTTGACGTTAACTGTAGAGATGTTCAAACCCTGCTAGTGTTATAAATACGAAAGTTTGCGAGAATTTGTAGCTGTAAATGCCTGTTACTCTTTCACAGAAAAATAAGTGAATGGATTTTAGTGAAGTTAGAGTACCTAATAATATTTTTCAACTGTAATCACGACTAAACCACTAACACGAAACTAGACTGATTAAGATGAAACTTGCTTTGTTTATTTTTTATTTTATATGACGATAATAAACCTATGATAATTTTATCCCGAGAAACGGTTTTTTCCTGTAGATAATAAAGGGTAAAGGGTTAACGAAGCGAAGCTAAGATGAACCACTAGTAAGCTATTTTTAAAAATAACGACTATGTATTTGAATGGAAAACTTTTTATTATACACGTACTCGTATATACACTTTATTGTATAGGATACGTTTAATATTTTATGATATTTTCTTTTAAATAATAATTGTGTTCGTTGAATTTTCCATTTATTTTTATGAAAGAAACACTAACAGGCGTGTACCTCAAGGTCATTTATCTCGGCTTCAGTGTACAAAGCGAAAATGTTTTATTCACCTTTCTATATGTTCACCCGAAATATATTCGGAGCTATTCACGCTGTGGCTATTTACATCTAGCGATATCTCGGAATTTTTTGTATAAGGTTTGCTGCGGAAGCCCATAGCGTCAATGTGATTTGCGTGTTAGAATATTCGAAAAGGTTTTTGTTAACAATCCGTAGTCGAGTTAAATGTTAAATATACGTCGCTAAGGACTTTGGTATGATGTGAAATAACATTGATATTTTAGGTGTAGTCCTATTAACACGGTTTTTCATTTAATCTCATAATGTTATATTCCGTCAAGTAGTTAGGACTGCAGATGGTGCCAAAGATGGTGATGGTCTTTATACATACGCTCCAAATATATTAGGTACCCTTCTGCTGCTTTTTCTGGACCTTTTTTTTTACATAACATTTACTTAATAAAAATACTTGAAGGAATTACCTATCTAACTTATGTTCTGAGATCGATCAAGTACAAAGTGAGTCAAGAGGCTCATTGAGGTATTGCGGGGCTAAGGAATTGTACAATATATTGCGGAGTATTGACATCGACGACATTGACATACTTCGGTTGTCTCATGCTCGAATAAAAATAGTAATGTATACTACCTATGGTAAATCTACAAGATAGTCAATAAGTTTAAGCACTCATAACCCGGTGTCTTGTGACGATTAGTGGCAAAAAAAATCTTGAACGTTTCCATGTTTCGCAAGACACGTAAAAACGTCTTCGACGTAACAGTCGTTAGGTCATGTCGGAGGCTCTGACACTTGGCTTGGTCGCTAACCTCTCCGCCAATCCACACCGAACCAGAGTGGTGGTTTAGGTTTCAGTTATGAGGACACTTCTGCACTTGGTAGTGGGCCGTTAATCTTGTCGTGTCTCATGCACTACTTCATTTTCTGTATCATATCTAATAATATAGTATCATGCCAGAGAACTTAACTAAAGTTAAGATTAGTAATAACTGATAGTAATTATAGAAACATTCCAAAGGCAACTGTGTCAGTCACAATGCCGTAAATTGGCTATATTTCCGTTCTTCGTCGAGCTCGATACATAAATTGTAGACGCTGACGTTTATTCCAACGCTCTCTTTTAAAGACGAAAGCTTTTCGAAGCAAGGAAAGAATAAAATACAGACTCGGCTCAATTTTAATTGAAATGGGGTAGATTGCCTAGACAATGCAGTGAGGAAGAATGACACTTAATTCATTCTGAACTAGTTACTGAATGGCTTTGGAGAAGAATAGTATGGAACAGATAAAATAGATATGATGATGTCAGATGTACAGTCACGAGCATAAATATTTGATCCCCTGAAAACCAACTTCTCGGTCTCCGATTGACAGAAATTTTGCATGCATATATTAATGGGATGACTACTAATTATTATTATTAAATCATACATCGATCCGTATCGTAGGTAGATTTGACGACTCGTATGGTACAATGATGCAATGCTATGCTGGACCATTTGAAAGGTTTTGAGTTCTATTCCTAGCCAAGCAAAAGTTGACTGATATGTTTTAATCCTATTTCTCGGTCTTGGTGTGTTCTCGTGTCTATGTCTCTGTGTGTTATCCAGGGCATTTATAAGAAAGGGAATTCTGGTGTGGGACTATAAGTGTATAGTGTTATTAAAAAAAATGCTTAGGTAATTTGATTTCCTATTTTTGAAAACTAAAAAATTCCATGATTATTACTCGTAAAAGAATTACTTTTTTAAACTGCAGAATGTCTGCCAAACCAGGCCGTATACCTACACGGATATAATGATACCAAGTTTCTCTTCAAAAAATATTACTGCAAACATTTTTTGCCCATACGTTATGAAAAAATGTAGCAGCTATTAATAAAATTATTTGTGAATAGCAGGGGTTGCGGACGGGTGAGAAGTTGAGGGTGATATTTTGAACTTTTGTAACAAATATTTTTTCAGGCATTACCCAGATCAAAATTCTCTCGAAAGTAGCACATTCATTTGTGATTTTTGTTATTCCAAGTTCTTACATATCAGTCTTTTGATTTTAAGGGTAAAAGAGAGTGCTAAGAGTATTTTTTCTCCCGTCGAGTCCCGCCCAACCCTACCTTACTTAGGTTAAGTACTCATATGATATATTTATTTGTCTTTTATAAAGCCGATGATAATATATGATAGCTATTGTCTACTTTGAGATATTAGGAATTACTGTAATATCATAATTATATTGTTATCTAAGTATATAATATCTATATAAACTAATTTTATAATACCTACTGATGTAATTGATTTATTCGTATTTTGTTTTATAGTGTAAAATTTTGTCGTTATTGAGCTATGTATTAGTTCCAAAGACGAAAAAAATAAAATTGAATTTGAATCTGTGTCGTCGGTGTTATTTCGTAGTCTTGAATAGGTGATTAGATGAATCACAATGTCATAAACCTCCTGTTTAGAGGTTGGTTAATAATAACTTGTTCCGACGTCGGAGTTATTCAATCTGGCAATCTTATTCCATTTTAATGATCACCAAAAAAAACAGCCAAGTGCGTGACGAGCCATGAATAACGGATTCTGTCATAGCTTTAATTAGTGGGCTGGAGGGAGACAGGGGTGGAGTACTGAGGAT
>LGAG01000473.1:415774-440785 GCA_001278395.1 Lerema accius
CATCCAAACATCCAAATATCCAAATATCCAAACATCTTTACAAACTTTCACATTTATAATATTAGTAGGATTATTTTGTGAGGAGCAGAGTAAAAATGTAGAAGTTATGAATAATTTCATGCAAATTATTTAATGTATTTTAACTTATCGAAACAAATCCTACTAATATTATAAATGTGAAAGTTTGTAAAGATGTTTGGATATTTGGATGTTTGGATGTTTGTCCCTCCTTCACGGTCTAACCGTTGAACGGATTAAGCTGAAACTTGGTACACAGATAGGTTGCATCCAGGAATAGGACATAGGATACATTTTATACCGATTATAGGTTCCCTTGGGACGAAATCAATATTTTGTTTGCCGACTTTTCCGCGGGCGGAGCCGCAGGCATCGTCTAGTGTAACTATAATTAAAAATTCATAGGAAATGAAAATGTTTTAATTTTTTTTTTATTGGTAAAGGTTGCCAATTGTCAGCAAACATAAAAAGAAAAACGGTTAATAAACAAAAGCAAACGTTTGAAAGAATGAAAACTTTTGTGTTTTGTAAAGAATTGTTGTATTTGCCTTACAGTTTATCTCTTCTCAACTTACTTTCAATCAATTACTTGTATGATTTACTACATTTAATAAGTAACTAACTTACTAATACTAGTAATGATAACCAATAGATCTTAAGGCGACTCCATATTAGCATCTAAATTAGGAAGGCGATTGCCTCCTTAGAACATTACGGCACCATAGTAAGGGTCAATTCATTCATACCTATACTTCATAATTAATTCAATAGTGACAAAGGACAATGTGTTTGAAACACCATAAGTAATATGATTTATTACCAACGAATAACGGTTGTCGTTATTAAATTAGAAAATTATTCAATACTAGACGACACGAGTACAAGAGAAGGTAAAAAATATTTATATTTATCCCACGGGAACCTATAATCGGGATACAATCAATCTTATCTCCTATTCCTGGATGCAAACTATTTGTGTGCCAAATTTCAGCTTAATCCGTTCAACGGTTAGAGCGTGAAGGACCCACAAACATCCAAACATCTTTACAAACTTTCACATTTATAATATTAGTAGGAAGTTGGATAATGTGGGTGGCCTTAAACTTACCGACGTTTATATAAAGATGGCAGCACTTCAAAATAAGGTAAGGACTTAGATAATAAACTTATTTTGGCATTTGTAGAAAGGAAGTTACTAAAATATCTGAGGCGCTAAGTGGTTTTTTATAATCGTTGTATAAACTGGTTTGAATAAGTCATGTTTTTTGTGAAAGTAAAAGAAAATAAATATATCGTCTCACACCTCAGCGGTTGCCATGGCGAATATCTACAATTTTACGGTTAAATTGGCTTCACGGGTTTCGTTAACCATTCTTGGTTCTTAGTATTTTTGGTCGCGAGTGATATTCTTGCCTTAGCTAAAAACGTAAGCTTTAACTGTCCCCAAATAACACTAGCTAAATAAATCCTATATTTAGTTAATTTGAGCGTTTATAGATAAGCAGAAATTAATTTTAGTTTTAAAAATAAATCGATGAAATACCTATGCAGATTTCAAAAGTTTTTTCTTCTTACTAACTAAGTAGGTAGGTACAAAGGTACTTCATTTGGAAACACTAAACACTTATTAACAGAAATACGAAATTGCCGAGTTTAATAGCAATTTTACCGCTTAATTATGGAGGTATAGTTGATTCTTGGTTCTCCAGTTAACCGTGCAAGGGCATAGCAATTAAAGTGTTATTTTGATGTTTATAACAACATTAAATAGGTAGTTAAATTAACATCACGCGCAGGTTTTTCTACTGCCCCTGATTAAAATCGATTAAATCACTGATGGCTTCATTTAGCTACACACATTGACTGTCAATGAATCTCAGGGTCTAAACAATATAACAAGTGTCTACTGACGAAATTACAAGTCATCGAAATGTGTTCGAGTGACACGTGTCATCTTGTCATTAATATCAATGCGTACATTTTGACCTTATCACATTTCATCATTGTTACAAGTTACAAGCTTTTATATTAGTTTCACCTGTCCAAGTTTCCGATTGAGCTTAAATTTTACAAACTTGTCCATTCCTGATGACAATGCATTTTTATAATAAGCATGATGTGATGCTGCTACCAGGATTGGCTCCAGACAATTGAAATCCTCAACGAGTTACAGTACGGACTGGAAACTTTGCACTTTTTACGTGTTTTTCTTATGAACAAATAATAAAAGCTTCTTTTTTTAAATAAATTCTGGTTTAATACATTGTAATAGTGTATTTGTAGAGACCCAGTTTTTTAAAAGCTCGCTATTACCTATTAGGCCCAATTATCAGTTTTCACTTTCCTCCTTTTTGTTTTTTTCTAAATTAACCTAAAAATACCTAAAATTAAAGTTTTATAGTAGGTAGGTAATAGAGCGAGTTAACTCGTTGGAATTGATCGCAAATAAAATAAGGAGTTATCCATATTTCTTATTTAGGATGTTTTTTAAATAAATCTATTAAATAAATGTTTACAGTGCCTAGAATCAATAAACTGAATGGCAAAATAATTATTTGGCAGAACTTAAAGTAGTTGGCTGTTTACTCATTAAAATAATATTTTGCTTAAGCCCACGTGCCTAAAATCAATAAACTGAATGACAAAATAATTATTTGACAGAACTTAGAACAGTTGGCTAGGTATTTACTTATGTAAAGAGTTGGCTGTTTACTTATTAAAATAATGTTGAGCCTAAAGCCACGTTTTAGCTAAAGATCAATAAATTATTTAAATTTATGTAAATACTCGTACACTATGATTCGTGTACAAATTTTCTAATGCCGAAAATTAGTGATATTATTCACAATATTTTTTTAAGTTACCAAACTTATTATAATACTCACATTCCTAAAAAAACAAGATACGCCTTCAAGCGCTGCCTTCTAATTTTTCCTCAAAGTCATCATCAATAATTCATCATAAAACTCAACACAAGAAAACCAGTTGTTATTTTAACTCGAGCACATAATATCACTAGAACACACAACGGATAAATAAATGTTCAAAATAATACGATACGAGTCGATCGTACGTACGAAAGCGGAGCTTATCGCAGAGAAATGCGTGCGGTTCCCACCGTGGTACAATTACGACTGACTTAACAAACGGAGTCGTCTTCAGTGCTCGATCTTCCATCGTATCCGGATCAGATAATCCGGTAGTAGGATGAGTATGAAGAAAAACGGAAATGGATAGGCGCTCCTCATTCCGAATGTACAACATTACTCGTATCAATAGCGGGTTCATTAATCCTGTGATCTATTGAACGTATACAATTAGGGGCAAATTTTGCGGATCTAGTAATTGCGTGTTCTTGAACATATTGGTATTTTCATCATATCTACGATTTCTACGAAAATCTTAAATGTTGGTTTTGGTTCTAGACAGCCTTTACAAAACGGAAAGCTCTAAGCATCGGTTTATTTGGTTTTCTCGGAGTTAGCCAAACGTAAGTAAGCTATGGCGTCCAAAAAAAAGACGAAAATACCCAGTTTTCAAGAGTCCAAAGAAAACTAAACGTAGTCCCTAAATATGCGAGCAAAATTTCATTTATTCAAGAACGAAGTATAAAAATAAAACATAAATAAAAAAGTGTAAAAAGCAATTCGACACGGGGTCAGTTCGATCTTGTTTTGGTTAAGCATTCCTCTTTTTTTTTTTAATGCAACTGGAAGTGGAATGGTGAGATAATTATGTGTAATTTATCCCGACTGTTTCTAAGTAGTAAGTAAGGAAAATTATTGGTTTGAAAACCAGTGCGTAATTACGCTTTATAGAACCTAGTTGTATCAAACAACATACTTAATGTTGTGAAAGATTATTGGTCTGATTTCAGGTGCTTAATTCCATAATATGCCATATATTCCATACTTAATGCTAAACTAAGATTAAATAAAGGAACTAAGATTAGGACATCGAAGCCAACAAAAATTGCATCACGTCATTATAAATGTACATAATTTTCATTTTAATATTTTATTCGAAATAGCTGGGTTGTGCATAAAAGCCATGAGATTGTAAATGGGTGACGTATAGCCATACCCATAGGGGTAGGGCATGATATCCATACATCAGTAATGCCAACACATCATCAATCGTTGTCGCTAAAGAGAAGAAGGAAAAAAGTTAATGCGAAAATAAAGAAAGGTATATATATAAATATATATATATATATATATATAGTCTATGAAACGTTAAGCTGCCAAAATAGATGTATGTATATCGTAAGTAGTCACAGTAAAAATATTTACATCTCTTTTTGCCAAGCATTAACTCATTGTAGGTACTTATTATACCAGAACACTGGTTAACGTTGAATACACTTATAGCTCTACTATAGGATTCCGTTTTGTGGGTGCAATAGACAACATAGAAATGCACGGACACATGCAGACCGAAAATAGAACGAAATTTGAATTCACCATTGCAATTTCCGCTTCGCAGGGAAATTAACCCAGGATCAATTGAACAGCGGTTGCCAAATTTGTGTATGTGAATACGTCCGATTTTTTTACGTCTTATTTTTTGCATAAGAGGCTAATAGCCCACTGTGTAAACATGGTCAAAAAACACAAAAAATAGTAACAGGATGAAATCCAAAAAGGTAGAAAATGGAACATAAATAAAAGGAAAAAATTAAAAAAAAAACGGTTTATCACAATTTCTGGCAAAACTATGAGTCCTAGAAAAAAAGTTAAATTGCAAAGTTGTAGGTAATAAAAAGATCTACATTTTTTATATAGCCCCAAAATTTATGCAAAAAATTTAAAAAAATGTATTTTTTTAATTTTCCAAAATTATCTACTCTAGGTTATAATCTTTTAACTATTTAACTAGTGAGGCCAAGCATAAAGACGCGTGTGGAACACGCACAAACAATCCACGAAGGTTTCGTTAAAACGTAATTGCTTTGACACATAGATGTTTAGATGATAAAAATAAATAGATCCATGGAATTGGTTTTTAAATGAGCATGTCGAATTTGTTAAATCTTTTTTATGGCCGTAAATAGACCCGAAAGGTGTCAGTGAATGGCGTATTCGAATGAAGTAAGATCTCAAATTACTGGTCGGTCACCTGCCGAGGTCATTCTGAGATTCTATTACGCAATACTACCAAATGATTGATTCGCTAATGCAACAAAGAATAACAGCGTTGTTTAAGTATTATCAAACGACTGCCTTAAAAAGAGTGTTATCTTTTCAGAGTTCAAATACACATGCAGAATATACGAGTCTATTTATTTCGGCATAACTTTTTGAACTTTTAAATTTTTGATGTTAATTAGGTAAGATGTTAATTCCTAAAAAGATATGAATATTTTAATTCAAAGAGGGCTTAAGTGCCTACATTAAAAGTAAAGATTGATCACCCTTACTATCGACCATTAATATCATCAACACTTGTAGTTTGTCATATTTGCCATTATCGTATACCTTGCAGGATTTATGCAGGCTTACTTGTCGCTTTTATAATAAATTATGTGTACCTCTCGAATGTCCTGTACGCTATATTCCGTTTCATAAGAATACTTACCTACTGATTTTACGACGCATTTCACTATCTTTTCTGTAAATTTTATCCACGACTTGTAGTGTAGTATAGGGTGAGAGGATGTGTGTTTGTTTGTTTGTGCAAACCAACATAGGTTTCTCACTCTTCTCTAGAACTACTGTTTTTACCTTTGTGAGGTTTTATAAATATCTGGCCCGGCCGGGAACCGAACCCGAGACTTCCCGAGACTGCTTCGCGAGTAGGGTCATTACCAACTAGGCTACGGGGTCGTCAAGGGGCTAGTCATTATAAAAACATGTCACGTTTATAAAGTTTACTCTTCATCCACTGTGTCAGCTCACCTACATATTGGTAAAGTTTTAGCAAAGATAACAATGTTCTGTGATCATAACCTAATTATTTTAGCCTTAAGGCATTTAGGTACACGTTAGGGCTGCCATCCGTTTGGGTTTTCCCAGATTTGTCCTAATACTTACAGACTACGTCCGGTTGGCGTCAGGTTTCTAAAAAACATCGGGTAAAACCCGACCACATTCTTCTTGTCCGGAAAGTTGCATCGGTCAATTAAGAAATAAATAACAAATAAAAAAATAAATCTTGAGTTAAAACCGACGATCCCATGGGACTTAAGAGCTAAATGTGTGGTTTTTTGTTGCACAATTTTATATAGGTATAGGACTCGGTAAAATTTTGATTGTCCCAAATGTCCGGGATTTGTCGAAATTTTTGTCAGATCACAGCAATTTAGCTAATAGCAGCCCTAACTTACGTCTATACAGAATATTTATAAGTGTTAAAAGCTTATATTTTAGTTTACTGCGACTCTAATTACAAGAAAATGTTTACATTAATAAATGAACAGTTTTGCAACTTCAATTAGGTATGCGCTGCCTAAAGTAGCTCGCAAAGAAAATTGGTACATATTCATGATTAATAATATATTATTAATAATGTAGATTTTTATTAATCGCAACAGGCAATTAATATCTGTCTAACTCATAGGGTTATATAAAATAGGGTACTGTATTGTTGACGTGCCTCTGTGTATTATGTTATGAACTTCAGTAAGAATATTTGAATCCTAATTGGTTAGATTAAGCAAGCACACACACTGTGCTGTACTTTTTTTACTTGTTCTAGCTTCAAAATAAGCGGTAATGCACGCCTTGCATTTTGTTCTTCGACTTGTACCTAAATAGAACCCAAACCGGACCTTTTTTCTCAAATATATACCTAATTAGAAAGTTAAAGTTTTCTGAACTCAGTGTGGCATTTATATTACAAATATACGGAACCAAGGATATGAATATGGGTATGAATTAATGTCTCACAAAATAAATAAAAAAACAAAATATTTTTAGATAAAAACGAGCAGAGACAAATTATTCTTATAACATAATATATACCTTACATGGCCCCGCTGTTCTGGCAAGCAGGTAATAAATTATAATTGTTGGTAAACGAGTAAACAAGTAGTAGGTATACTCATCTTTGTATACGTAATGGTACTTTTTAATATTTGACATTACACCTGTTCAATATTCTAAGTAGTTTTTCAGATTTGGTAAAATGAGACGATAATTTTTAATCTTATGAAATTACTTTTAAATTTTAATCATAAATTCCTTTCTCATCACAGGGCCAGTTAAATGTACATCAGTGAGTTACAGTGAGATTATTATTAAGTGGAATATGATATTAGTGTACCAAAAATTTTACCAATAAAGTGAATAATTCTGTACTGTTTAATATTCGATAACCTAAAAGGCAGAAGCCTCTTATAAGCTTACTTAGAATATAACGTTATTTAAGTACTCATGTAAATAGGTCTCGATTTTTTTTAATAACTATTTCAAATGTTGTTACGTGCTAAACTAACTTGGTACTTTGATAATAATGTCGTTTTAAAGCGCAACTTTATCATACATTGTTGCATAACACGTAACAGTTTACACATTAATTAGTAATAGAAAATGTAATAGAGAAGAGAGTAGTAGCCATTAAAGTAATCATTTACTGTGTCACAAGCAATTCATGTTTCCTCGCTGTCGTTTTTATTATCGTTTGGTGACAAAATATTGTGTATCGCTAAACAATTTAATAAATTGAGGGCATTGTATTACCTACTGGTGTCACGCTGTTTCGTTGCCGTCGTGGGTGTGCCCAGTGCCTACCGTTTTATAGGCCATTAATTTTAGGAAAAAGTGCTCTTTGTCTCTCGACCCCATTGTCACCCTAATTACAAGGTGGATGAAAGATGTATGGACGGCAGATGAGTTTACGATTTATAGTTTTGAAAGCGTCTTCTGAAGTGTGGAAAGTTGCGAGCTTCCTCAGCATTTTTCATGTATCAAGATTTATGGAGGTAAACTCGTATTTGAATATTCCAGGTGTTTCTGAACTAGTTAGTAATACAGAACTAAAACTACTTTGTAACATATTTTTTCAATATAAGTTGTTACATTTATGTTGAAGGGTAACTTGTGTTTATGGATACAATATCGAAACCAATTTAATCGGTTTAATTGAACTTATAAGTAAATAGTTTATGGAAAAAAACATAAGTAGATGTGTGAGGTAAAATATGCCCGAAAAAAATTATAATAATTGTATTTAGGTGCGATTATTAATTGTGAATGTTAGTGTATGGAAGTGAAGAGAATTCGGTATACAATAGTTTTAAAAATGTATTATTCTACCTATACAACCCCGACCAAAAAATATATATACGATTACAAAAAATATAATTATGGTCTTCGAAACAGAGAAACGTAGTAGGGAAAAAATAACGTTAATAACAAATGATAACGTTTCCCGGTACATTTCTCGGCAGATCGTGCTCGGTGACATACGTTAGATCGTAAAAAAAAGAAAAAAAATTACCTCACCTTTTGGTCTGAACACTAAGTCTATTATATTTTTTGGTCTGAGCTTCACAAGTAGAACAAAATCAGGTTGACTCTACATAAATATGTCAAAGTTGACCACCTGGATAATTACACCCCTTTCCCATTTTCGTACGAAAATCTTTGATTACAACCCTGTACATATAAACGGAGTACATAAATTTAAAGTGTTTTCAGGTAAGTTATTTCAGGAGCGGGGTGGCTGATCTACATTATGTGCTGCTATTTAATTGAGGAATTTCAATATAATGTTTAATGAAATTACGTTTAAACATATTCGATCATGGAATTACGAGTATTTATAGGTTAAAGGTATATTTACCATTAAGGAGTTCTTCTTACATAACATTATACTTGAGATTGAGATCTACTACAAGGATCGTAATAATATTTTTAATCAAAAGCTTTTCTAAAAATGTCTTACTGGGACTGCCTAAAACAATAACCCCAATCTGATGCCGTCAAACTAATGCGCCATAGACTATACAATGTTTTTTTATTTGTCCGTAGGGAAGTGTGTTTGACTTTGCGTTTGTGTACGCTAATCTCAGAAACAACAGAATTGTCTGTGGTATACTATAAAGGTTAGGGAAACATTTAGCGATTATTTTTGTATAGTTCACAAGTAATAATAAACAATGTTTTCTAAGAATAGTGTCCAAATTTTTTTGTTACTAAAAAAACAAAGGTATCCGATCGCAAAACACTAAAGTTCACGAGCATTAAATAAATAGATAAGTACAGAAGACGTCATGCTGCCACGCACGCTGTTTTAATCATAAACAGCAGGAGTATGTAAGTTCATAACAAATTATATTTATTTATTATTTACATAGATAACTCGAGGCATAAAGGTTAAGTTAGGAACCTGAGCTTGTCATCTCTTGGTTACAAAGGACTTCGAACCCGGAACTCAAAGGTTCAGGGGCTACACTACAATATAGTTCTATACACCTCTATTGCGTTGAGTACACGGCCATAAATTCCCATACAACAGTATCTACCTTGACAAATTTGCCCATAAAGGTGGTAAACAAGTTCATTGGTTCTTGAAATGTTCGTGTTAGAAATATGTATAGCTAGCTATAAAAACGTAGGTTAGATCGATGCTTGATTATTACCCGACGGCGCTAGAAGGAGCGTAATGTTTTCGAGTGTGTATGTATGTCTATTTTTTAGCATGCTTTGCAACCTTAACGTTTTGATGAATTTGAACGTTTTTGGTGTCACTGAATTCAAGTCCATTATAGGAGTAATAGAATCTATTCTATGTCCTATTCCTCGACGCAAACTATCTGTGTGCCAAGTTTCAGCTTAATCCGCTCAACGATTAGAGCGTGAAGGACTTACAAACATCCAAACATCATAAAAAACTTTCACATTTATAATATTAGTAGGTTTATAAAATTTTTAGCAGATATATTATTTGCTTTTCTATCCTACGCTACTTACTTTCTCTTTGTAGTGTTTACTTAATAGTTAGTCCTTGTAATATCTCATCGGTACCCTTTCCATATGGAATCCAAAAAAAAGTGACTCAGACCCGTTCTTGCAACTAAAAGTTATTTATCAAACCACAATAAATTTAGGCCGCCTCCTACGTCGAACTTTAGTCATTATTGCAATACCCATTAGGATTAGTAACGGTCAATGATTTCTCAAACAATTGAGATAGCCTTCATAAAAACAAAGACCCACGCTTGGTAAAACCACCTTGGTTGATGATCAAGTATAGGATCTATATTTAGTTCTATATATAACGGGTAAGTCCAAAACTAAACCATATTGTACATTCTACATTTATCAAGGAATTTTCCAGATCTGGTTGAAATTGAATGAGCATTTTTCACGTCAACTTATTACTTCTTTTGACAAAAAATAAACTCGGTTGATGTATTTCGTTGAGTATTTTTCGAAGTATGTTTTACAAAATATATACCTATTCAGCATTGTTGATTTTAAATTGCAAAATGCATGTGTCAGAAAAGAAAAAACAGTAAATAAAACTGTAAGTAAATTAAAACAGTAAAAAAGTGAGTGTAGTTCATACAGTTAGTGAATACAGTACAGAGCAGAATAATAATTGTAGAATGACATTTTAAACTTCATAAAACTGGCTGAAAAACGACTTGCTCTAAAACATTATTTACCT
Organism: Lerema accius; assembly: GCA_001278395.1. Taxonomy (NCBI): domain Eukaryota; kingdom Metazoa; phylum Arthropoda; class Insecta; order Lepidoptera; family Hesperiidae; genus Lerema; species Lerema accius. Next base: position 426,407 of record LGAG01000473.1, read on the forward strand.
AGTTTTCGCTTTAGCTGTGACCGCAAAGTTAGTAATCATTAATTATATAATTTAACTTAATTTAAAAATATTCTTTGACAGTTTTTTCACGACTTTAATGATGTTCTTACTTCTCACGTAGTTGAAAAGGTTGGCGGTATATTAAACGACGCAACATATTTTCTTCTTTTAATGTATGTATAAAATGTAGATAATATAATACGGTAATAAATAAACAGATTATTATGATAAAACTTAAGCTTGACTAGGACCTATCAAGCCACTGGCAATGTTTTCCTGAGTAGTTTAATTATCTGTTAAGCCTGCCTATTAGTGACAGTCCTGCTTTAAAAATACCTATTTAAGTGTAGTATAAAAGATAAAGTTTGACACCTAACAATATAAAAGCAAATTCTGTTGTAAAATTTGCAGTAGACTAAAGTTGATGTATGATATTGCACGCGTAAAGTTGTGATCAAACTACGTCACGTTTTAATTTTCGTAGATGCTAAGTGCTGTTCGTGTTATAAAATAATTTACGCTTCCTTCGCTAGCGTTGCAACGAAGGAAAACTTTCAGATTAAAAGCTGCACAAGTGCTTTTTAAATTATTTTCTTATAAGTAGCGATTAAGCATGTTAACCAATTTGGAATTTTTTAGATTTTGTACCTTCAAAGTTGGTCGACAAAAATGTAACAATAGTTAGATTTTAAAAATGAGACTGTTTGTTTTCGTCAATTTGCGTGTTCTTCATGGTTTTTTATATTACTTTTTTTAAACGTATTTTAATTCCGACCCATTTTGGGGTAAAATTCTTGACTATGATTATATTTTACGTACATTTAAGTAAATCCTAAATAAAAAGTGAATACCCAGAACTATCAGAGTATTTTACCAAGGCTAAAGGCAAGTCGCGTCGGTCAAGGACAGTTATCTAACCTCATATTATAAAAGCGAAAGGTAGTCTTTTGAACTGAACAACTTTTAACTTCTACATTGAGCGCTAGCACCTCTGGATGTCTTCTGTATTTTTGATTATTAGGTAGGTACAAGTCGGGCTCAGACAAAAAATGTAATAAACCCAGTATTCAAAACAAAAAGTGAAGTAATTTTTTTTTACGATCTGACGTATGTCACCGAGCACGATCTGCCGAGAAATGTATGTATGTATGTAATGAGAAGTAATAATAGTCAGCGCCAGGAGGAAGGAGATATATGAGTACGTGTGTGTTGTGTGTGTGTCCATTTCTTTATTGCGAAAATGAGTATGAATATTACGCGCTATAACAATAAATACTAAAAATAAAAAATACAAATATAAAAAACCCGAAGAAACTCGTTTTATTGACTCAAAAATTGCATAATAGTATTACATAACCCTTCATCGGTTCCAGCTCGCACTTGACCGATTTATTACGTTTCAGATCCAATTTCTAAGTGCGTTCCTTCTTTATGGGATTAGATACATTTGGCGCTACCCTACTGCTTCTAAAAATACATCGAGTCAAAAAATATTATGTCTGTTCATAAATAACATAAAATATTTCGCTTTTAAATTTGGCACATCCAGCCGTCTAACGTCTGCGCCACGTAATATTATACCGTTCATAAAAGTAAGCGTTTTTCGCACGAAGCACGGCGGATATTTCCCGAGATTAAATTGAAAATATTAATACAGAAAATATTTTTCTCTTTCATAAAAGAAGTACTTAGTACCTACTACAAGTTTTATAAAATGAGCAGTTGTCGTATTAATACTAACATCTTCATAATGACTGTATCATTTTATGATGAAATTGTTTTCATTTTAAGCGATGTAATGCTGAAGTAATTAATTATGCATTAAAGTTGTAATGGCAATTACCACGTCCAATTAAAAAGTAAAAAAAAAATTTTTTTTAGTAAATTTGTAACAGATTTTTAGGTCAAATGTTTCTTGACTGTATGAGTATTCACAACGTAAGAAACACTAAAGAATCAGATGTTGGAAGATATAACACATAGTCGTCCATTCATCCCCGGGAAACACAATTGGAATACAAACCATCTTATGTCCTTCACCTGGATTAGAACTATCCTCTTGCCAAATTTCACCCAAATTGGTCTAGAGGATTAGGCGTGAAAAGGTAACAAAAAGACAGACAGACGGAGTTACTTTCACTAAGAAATATCGGTATAGGTTACCCCCAGTATTACCACTACTATAACAATATGAAACGAATGGTTCTTTTATGTATTCTTTAATAAAAACTCACATAAAAAGAGCACCAAATAATTCGAATATATTTTATTATTATCTACCTCTGTCCGTTACTCTACTTAAAGCCGGTTCTACACTTGCGTTCTTTCTTTGATTGATCATTTGACGTTAACGAAAGTAGGCCATAACTATGGTCAGTAACCGTACGACAGTTTGACCATTGATAATATAATTTTTTATTGACTTGATCTACAATTCTAATTAGTGAGTTGTCATAACTGGAATGAAACGTTTATCTATGAAAGTATTTCAGATGATGAGCTTATTTGTGACAGACAAATCGTTTGGATAATGATATGGCTGTAGCGTTACATTACTTATCTATACGTATATATCAATATGTGAAAGGTTTAACTTTAGACCCCTGTTTGGCATAGCGAAAGTTCCGTAGAAGAAGTGCGCATAACTATATTGTGACTTAGTACATTTGGAAATAATACAAATCGCACATTACTATGGTTTTATAAACGAGACGATTTAAATTTATCGGATTATCTACTCTATCGGTAGATATAAATTATTATTTAGGAACATTATGAAGCAATACAAGAAGAAGTAGAACTAAAAAAAAGAAGTAAAAATTGCAGTAGAAAACGTAAAAAGTCTACATACTGTAACTATGCAGCGCATTAGATTTTCCTTCTAATATTCTTGCTAAACTTGAATTTTTGGAAGTCTTGAAGCTTTGAATCGTGTTGCTGAATTAAACTGGACACCTAAGTCACATTATTATTTGCTTCCAAAATATTTTAAGATTATGTGCAAATTTTTGACAGGATAAAATTTGCTCACTGTCCCCTTTTTAAATAGTTAATTCTGATTATTGTGACAACATTCACGACAGTATTTAAGACCTTACTATTCCTAACAAAGTTAAAAGGAAAACTATCACTTAGACAACAGCTAAACTTTAAGTTTCTCGATACCAGATTTACTTTTCGTTTTTTTTTAAATTAAATACTGCAGAATACATCAAAGTTCTTTTACTCGACGCCGACAAATATAACTACGTATGTAAGTTGAAACCACATCCAGTTTCTCGTTCAAGCGTTGCCACTTTACAACAAACTTGCAGAATATTATGAATAGCCATAATCGTAAAAACATTTTGCATTCCACACCACATTCAACTGCGTGTAAAGTTTTGTATTAACATAAGTTATTTAGATAACTAAAATAGGTATCCTCGTATTCGGGGCGGTTCAAGTATTACGTAACGCAATTTGGCTATCGTAATATACGGTTATGGGTTACGTAACTTTATACAACGTGTTACGTAACATTGTTTTTTATTACTTATAAAAGCTAGGGAATATCATTATTCTAACTCGGCGAAATGGCAACATTTTAGTTGAAAAATGGTTATTTGTGTGTTACGTAACGTTTAGGGAGGAAGAGGGAAAGTACAAAAAAACGTTACGGAGCGTTACAAGGCGAGAAGGTTCAAAAACCTTCCAAAATATCGGTACGAATACGAATACTCCCTCTCCTCGTGACAATTGTAAACAGACCTTTATAAGCTACGAAACGAAATGATTGAAGTTGATCTAAATAAACGCTCGTATTGGGGATGCCTAATATCGAAATATACGGCGTTTGGGAGCAATAGAGTGATAAAATGAACATCTCATTGATCACTTTGGGGAGTTGGGAGTGGAGAATATCACAGGGCTGCTCAAAGTGTAGTTCGTGCGTCCCTAAGGCTTCGATTATTAAAGCGTTGGGATTCGCTATATTAACAGCTTATTAAGTAGTAAAGATTATAAATTAATTATTAATTATTATAATGTATCATTCCATTATTACATAATATTTTTTTGGTTGTATATTCAATTAGGTAATGCTCTACTTTCTGAATATTGTTTATTGAAACAACTTTTTGCAAAATATTGTAAGTTTAAGGGTAACTTACAACAAAATTTGTATTTTTTAAGAAGCTGTTTTTAGGTATAATTTTTATATGAAAGTATAACAGATGATTATTTATTCTTTTTCTTTTAATAACATTATTAATGTTTTTCTCCCTTCTTTTTAAATTATCCTAACACTTACCTACATCAGTCTTTCTTCCATCCACCAAGGGTTGACTGGTAAACAATTTCATTAGGTATTGTGTAATACCCAGGCATTATGTAACTCCTTGTTTAAGGTGACATAAATTTTGAATAAATAAACAATGTGTGAGAATGTAGAAGCGAGGAGTTAACTTTACTATTGTGTTAAACTAAGACTAGTTCTAAATCTAGTCTTAGTAGCTTTGTAATAGAATATCAATCTATTCTTTGTAAGGGTTCCGTAAGTGTTATATTACGTTACAAGCAACAGTACCTTAATACAAATAGAACTAGAAATCGTAAGTACCTGCTAAAGGAAAGGCATTCTAGTTAAAAAAATATAACGCGGCCAGAACTAACAATATTTCTAATAGCTAGGTTATACAGATCTTAAACTAATTCTATGAATTTAACACTGTAACTACTTTTTGATAAGGTACCTACGAGTAGTTATTTTAATTTTCGTACGTAACTCATAACAATAAATACTACGTAAAAACAAAAAAATAAAATGAAATTATAGGGTTAAGTACTTACCTATATGTATATGTATATTTTTTAAGTTCGTAGCCTAGCTATTAGAAATAATCTTAGGTCAGGCCGCGCAGTTCCTTTTTTAAACCAAAAATGTTTAGAAATTGTCTGATGTCCAAAATTGTTTAGTCTGTAATTATTTAAGTTCAAAATCATTCACTACGTAGGTGGAGTGAAGCAAAGTTTGGAATTGTGTGTATAATAGATACCTATCCCGAGAATTTTGTAATTAAACACCCAACCCATGCGGTTTTAGCAACAAATAGACAGTTTCGTGAGAAAGGGTTAAGTGTAAACATGGGATAATTGTAAACATGAATAAAATGTTAAAAGTGTGTAACAAAAAAGTAATGAATACGTAAATTTAAAATAAGATTTGTAGTCGTTGTGTTATATTTTACGAAGCCGCATGGTGAAGCAGCGTTAGGTACTTGGACGAATAGTTAAAAAAAACTTAAAAGTTCGTATTACTGTATATACAGTATGGTTATTAATAGAAAAAAAACACCGATTGCCAATAATTTAAGCGCCATATTAATTATGAATTCATTATGTTGCAAATTCATCGAGCCGTTTGGGGGTTAAGTCGCGACAAAAATGGATGGAATACATACAACATACATACATACATACATAATTACATACGTTCTCTCTCCTGACGTAGTTTATTAAAATGGTAAATACTCGTAGTATCTGTACTAGAGTAAATATTGTAAGCATTAACAAAAAATGTAAACTCAAATCATTTCCTGTCTAGTCTTTTTTGAAACGGTTAAACTAGTCCGATAACTGTCATTCGTTTGGATCGACGGATTTTGCGGTCTGATTTTTGATCACTCTAATGTCTGATGGACACTGTCTATTTCGCCTAATTACTTAAAGGTCATTGAACCCTTTTACTTTACTTTTCGCTGATTGAATACAATTCCATACGGGCAGACCAGGATATCATAAGAGTATGCATAACTGTATTTATTTTTTCAAAATAAACCTGCGATTTATACAACCATTTTCACAATACAGCGATATATTTTTATTAAGCCCGTAGAGACGTTTTAATATTTGGTTGACCGATCTTGATCCAATTTCGATAGGCCGTATCTGCTTTCGGACGACGATTTCCGCAAACAATTTTCGCTTCGTCACGTATGATTTCGATTATAAAAATATATTCTTTTGGAATCAAATGGAATACACAAAATGGAAAGATTTTTCGACATCTTTATTCGAGAAGTAAGCTCTTCATATAAAGGACTTTAAATATAAATTAAGTAACAGTAAAACGGTTTGAGTATTCGGGTATACAATGATTGTATTGGAATCTGACCAACTTGTGGTCATGTTAAACATATGTTTTGGTACCTACGTACTCCGATGCAATTAATCTATAATTTTCAGTTATTTAAATACAAAATAATTATTCACATACCTAAATGCTATTTCTACAATAATATTTTTTTAACATGTACATATTTGCCTATAAATAAATTTAGTAAAAAGACTGTTTCTGTAAAACAAAAAAACAATTTTTTAGATAATCATGTTTAGACATTCATTTATTTCTCAGTTTGTCATTAAAATAAAAACATAAGTGATTAGTAAAAACAAGATTTATTAGCCGTTGTGACTCATGAATGCTTAAACAGGCCTCGCCACCTTAAGAAATATTGTGTTATCAAGGATACGTGAAATGTTAGACATTTTTGATACCCGTCACAGGCGGCTTTGTGATTGATAGGTTTGAGTTTATCGTCTGATGATCGTCTGCCCTTTCAAGATGGGGTCTTCCGACGTGTTAAGGTCATAGCCCACTATCACCGCACCACAACAGCACAGCAACAGCACGGCATTTAGTTTGTTATTCAAATTTGAGCATTAGAACGTGTGTCGTAAAATATATTTGACAATGTTAATATGAAAAAGCCAACGGCGGGCTGTCAGCGCGCTTACCGATACGGCACAACTCATCTCACAGCTCGCGCGTTGTCAAATATATTTTACGACACACGTTTTAATGCTCAAATTTGAGTAGCAAACTATATGCTGGGTTGGAGCGGTGCTGTTGCGGTGCTGCGATAATGGGCTATGACCCTTAGTAATAAAAAACAAGTGACGATCGTGCCTGCACAACCTGCTATATTTTAAGCGCTCTTTTCTCCCCCTAATCGATCGTGGAATGTATTTCGCTTGAACAGCCTAAATAATGCGGGTCTTACATATCCACATTTACTTACCATGAAAAGGTACGCTTGTTTGTTTTGCATTTAGGCGAATAAAAACTAAAATAAAGGAATTTGATTTCGAATACCCATATGAATGGGCTGTAATTCTGTAGGTTATAATAAGTAATCTCGATATTAAAATTTAACAATATTTTAGAAGACTTTCAAAATTGAAGGCTTTAAATTGTTCGATGAAGTACCAACTATTAGTATAAAAAAGTTTAGTGCTAAAACGTACTTACATGCTGTATCCTAGACAAAATAATGGAACGGCATAGGATATGGTAACAAATCAGCATTGAAATTTATATAACAATTTTTATTTTTAATATTTTTGGTGAAACCCTAGTGACAATTCTACAGAACTCCTAGGTTCCGAAAAACCCAGTTTTAGAATCGCTGTCCTAGACTTTCAATGAACTAATTTCAGATATAAATACGAACAAAACTGCTTTCATTAATATAATAATATGTCACTAGAAATCCCCGGCGGCTCCACCCGCGTAATTTTCCCGTTTCTGGATTTTTTTTTTGCTGCTCCTCTCCTATTCATCCTAGTGTGATGTTATATGTATAGCCTATAGGCTTCCTCGATAAATGGACTATCTTAGACTAAAAGAATTTTTCAAATCGATCTAGTAGTTTCTGAGATTAGCGCGTTCATACAAACTCTTCAGCTTTATATATTAGTATAGATTAAGTAAATAGAAATGTGTGCTCATGTCGAGGTGGTAAGTTATTAATAACATGTTCATAATCAAAATGGTTCTTCTCTCCCGTAATCAGCATTTAATAGAAAGACCAATGCTTTAAGACATTCTATCGAAGTTTCATTACCTTTATAAATACCAGAGATCGCCGACAAACCTATAAACATCCTCATTTATAGTTATCTATTGAGAAAGCAAACATATTGTGACCCTCACCGGTCAATAGTTGTTTAATTTTCAAATAAAAACCGGTTAATCCGAATTGGATTCCTGTGAGCTAGCTAGGGTTCGGTTTTGTAAATATGTTTGGGAATATTTTACCCACCAGCGCTTTAGAGTAATGTTTTTCGAAAGTAGGTACCTACGAATATGTATGTATTTATGCGAGCTTAGTGATAAGCCTTCTGTGCCAATCGTGGAACATAAACCACCAGTTCAAAAACGCCTATGGACAAGACCGCGGTCCGTTTACCGAGTGGTCCTTTTCGACCAACAACTCATGAAGATACCTGTGATCAATACTGGGTTGGGCCATTGATGGATTGAAACCAACCTGTGGTTATGTAAGAGTGAAGATAGAAAGAAAATTATTTAATCGATTCAGGGCATCGACTCATAAAAAAGAATAGACAGAGCCATCCAACCGAAAAGTAACAAACGTTAATATGTAGAAGTTGGACCATCTGAAACCGGCCGCTAAGTAAACGGGCGAGCGAATGACAGATTTTGTGCGTAACTTATTTAGTTGCAATTGTATAATGATCGCTCTGTCTATTCTTTTTTTGGGTCTGTGATTAAGGGTTTTATTTGTCCATCAGAACCCTAAGATCATGTAATCGAGAACGCAGATGTCCCAAGCTAATTAATGGAACGTAAAAGCATCGCAGCGTCAGACCCTCCTCAAACGCACCGCGTAATCGCTTCATTATTAAAGCGACATGTCAAACAACGATATAAATAAAGACAAGAGATTCTTGAACACAATACCGATCGGAGTTTTGTCAACTTATTCGTAAATGGGTTGACAGTTGTAGCCCATTAAGATTGAGTTACATTGCTTTGTTAGAATCTTCTGGTTCGATGAGGACACATCTTATTTTTTTATTATGACCATGTCCATTTTTATGTAATAGGCAGATGGGATATTGATGATTGGTGCTTGCCATCAATAGGCGGTGGAAATCAAATCTGTATATTTATCGATTGCTCCTGAAGGAGAAGTTAATATTTTCGAAGATACGTATAAAATAAGTCATACCTTCCGAATTATTCCCAAGGCATTGTTTATTATTCAACAGCTGACAAATAAGCAGATGAGCCATTTAATCTAACAGCGTTCGAGAGCTATTTATGTCACTTAAAAAAATGCATGACATGCAAATCTGGAATTTACAAAATAAAACACGTCTGCATCGCGAATTTGGCAGCCCAATCGCTATAGAGTTTTGATTATACGCCTACAGAGGATTAATATCGATGGAAAATGAGCTTTTGTTTCCACAATGAATATTGTTTGAAAATAATATAAATACTCGTACTTCTATAGAAAATAAACGCCTCTAAAAATAAAATTAATTTGTCTTTGAGGAAAGTTTTTTAAATTAGATCTTTTTGGCTAATTGAGTCAATTTAAAACTTAGTTAATACCTATTCCTTAAAGATAGTAGCTATCTTTTTCGGATGATTTTACCAAAACTAGAAACCCAATAATGGTGGAGTATCCAATACGTCATTTAAGTGATCATTGTCTATGAATACGTAGTTCTCACAAGCTGAAATATCTGTGTTCTTTTACTATTGGAGTTAATTAAAGGTTCTCCACGAATGGATGTCTCACTTATATCGGTAAACGACGTGGGCGTTTCCCGCAGTGTCTATGCTAAAATGTGTAATTACCGACAATCCGCGATAATTTATACGGTTCATTACTGACTTCCACGCGTAATAGCTTCGCTCTGAGCACCATGGTTTTGGTTTCTCAAGGATATTTCTCCTTGGCTTTAACTCGATCTGATAGAGTAACAGTTACTTTAGAATTAAATCTAGGAACATTGGCTGATGTATTGTTAATTCTGTATTTAAAATCTGAGCTAAAGCGTCTTATAATAGATTGAAAGGTTTTCCAAAACGTTAAGTAAAGTCTTTTACATCATCATCATCACAATTCATAACTTTCCCACTGCTAGCTCTTTTACAATGGAGATTATACCAATGACACCTCATACTTTGATATCCGTCAAGTACTGTAAGCTCTTAACTAGAACATGCTGAAAAAATAGACGTACATACAGACAGACGCCCGAAAAGACTCCGAAAAAGTTATGTAAGTATCTCCAAAATTCAAAAACCATAGTAAACCTATAACTTTGGTCACTCGAGGAAAGTGGGTGACCGAAACAAAAGCTCTATTGTCTGCCCGACACATTGTTTTGTTAGTAATTTAGACAATATTACATGCCTAACACAATTCCCACTAATGTATTAGATGTAAGTTCGGACACTCGTAATATGAAGAGAACGGACTTGCAATCAATGTGGAATCACACAACGTTAATGTAACAATGATTTTCGACGTCGTTATTGAAATAATTACATGTGATTATTTACGATAGACATTTCAGTCTGTATTATCAATGGAAAATTATACAATACTCATAGCATGAGGTAGGGAATTTATTTCATATCCTGGTAATTATTTTCCTTTAGGGTACCTACAGTGGTAATAATCTTACTCAATTCGAATACGAACTACCTATAACGATTGTTATACAGTATTGTATTGGGCACAACTAAGTACCTATTGGGCCTATCTAATATACGAGTACATAAACATTTTATATTTGGATACTTTAAGTAATAACTAATGTAGTTACATTCTAGTACTGCGTGGTATTTTTTACTAAATTGCATGAATTAGAAACTGATCGAAGGATTCTTTAATAAATTGTTTGACAGAATGAGTTATGATGGAATTTTGACCACAGAACGAGTCCTTTAATAGCTCTAAATGGAAATGGAATCTTTTTCTTTATCCACAACATTGGTACCAGTTATCAATTGCGTGGGTTACGTTTACTTTTGCTTAATGCTTTGAAAACCTCACATTTTATAACTTCCGTTATAATTCATTCCTATGAATATACCTACTAATTGTTATTTCTAATCCTTAATTTATTACACTATATTTATAATTTTTTACCGATCCCTTCTTCTCATGTAGGTTATTCAGGTTTTATAAAATTCTTTGCTAATTAACGGTTTAAACCCAACTTGGAAAGCGAGGAAAGGCATCATTATACCTAGTAGTTATAAATAGGTATATCAACTCGTTCTGAGAGCAGTATTGTCTGTACTAATAAATAAAATGTGCGTGACTGTCTGTTACGTTAAAATTCATGAAAAACTAAATCAACATCTGATTTTCAATTCAGTTGTTATGTATGAACTTGGAAAAATAACAAAAATATTTTCTTACTTTCTTCTTTAGAATATCTTAATGTACTTTCCTTTCCTAACATCTATTGGATGGCTTTGAAAACACTAATATTGGTTTTAAGAACAAAACATTTAAAAATTAATTTGCAAGTAGATTTTTTTACCTTCACCTAATCGAAATACTAAGACTAGACTAGGAACCAAAGTTGGGTATATTTATTTTCTAATGGGAAGATGAAAATAAGATATATTTTTTAGTCGCAGGACGTATGTGACATGAATAGAGGTAGGTAACAAAAAAAGATAAACGAAGTGCATAGATATTCACTACGTGAATAATACATTTTTTTTATATTTTCATATTTGAAATATTCCTTCTAGTGCGGGTTGTAATTACCTATGATAACATGCGTAACCTACTAACCTTCTCTTAAAATTTAAAACTGTAATTGTGTATTGAAAAAGTATAGCAGATATACGTAGTTGATCGCTCCCCGTAACTAAAAAATGTTACTTGTATTCACGGATGAAAGTAGAAACTGTTCAATGTAATCCCAACTTTATAGTTCTCAGGTTTAACAGATATTGTTTCTAGAAGCGAAGCGAGGCGAGTCGGTAGTGCGCAAGTCATTAAAGATTGCAACTTGTTCTTCTACCTAATACCTACACGTAAATGCGGGTTTTCGAACGCTGTACACTAACTGGTTTGCTAAATATATAAACTTATTTTGCATTGGTATAGATTATAATGTTAACCACAACCAAGATGTGAAATAAAAATTGTTTTTGCTCCGGGTTTTATTTGTGCTTTAGCATTTTTTTAAGAACTTGTTTGACAAGCTTCTTTAAGGATGATTCACGCTACACCGTGCCCGGACCGGGCCGTGCCCCGGCCGGAGCACGTTCAAACATTGTGGGTATACATTTTGTATGAAGTAATTCATGCTAGACCGTGTCTCGGCCGGGCCCGGCCCGGTTGCCACACGGTGTAGCGTGAATCATCCTCTGCAGTTCAGAAACAGATGGTAAACTTGAACTCGGCAAGATTTTTTTTTATTTATGCAAAAATCGTCTGCCAGTTAGGATCTGTCACGTAAACTTTTAACTGTGCAAATCTTGGTCCGTACCTACTACTTTTCAAGTAATATAATATTAGATGACGTATTACTTCACACTAATTGTAGTAGGGATTCTACTAACAGTACAAAATTGTTCTTTTCACGTACCTAATATAATATTATGAACTTCGCAAAAATCGTCTGCCAGTTAGGAGGATCTTTTACGTAAACTTTAATTGTGCAAATCTTAGTCCGTACTACTTTTCACGTACCTAATGTAATATTAGATGACGTAGTTCTTCACACTAATTGTAGTAGGGTTTCTACTAACAGTACAAAATTGTTGTCTCAAAATGATGTGCTTAAAAAAACATCTTTTACTTTATTTCACTAAACGTCCTGAAATAAAGTTACTTATTTAATCAAACATCGCTTTAAGGGCTTTTCTCGCCAAATTTTAATGTCGCTCGTTCCATAAATATTAAATTAAATTACCTGGACGAAAACGGGACGTTATGGTTTTTCATTTTGTAAGTATTTAAATTTTAAATATTCCCTTACAGGTACATTTGGCTAAACTGTTAAAATATAACTTATTATAAGGCTTGATTTAAAAATAATCATTATGTGCTACTTGTACTAGATGTTCTAGGTTCGTAAAAAAACTGACTTAGGTATAAAAGTTATATTTTTTCTCATAGTAATTCCTACTACAACTACTAACTTTAACATCTAGAGTCTAGATACTGGACAATAAATTACTCATGAAAAATACATTTTGTGTTACAAAATTTATAAATACACAAATTATTCTGTGTCCTGTGTATAACTATTCTTTATAAACCCTTTCAATTGCACCAGGAACAGTTGATCTTATTTAATGATAGCAAAACAAACACCCGTACTTCAGTGTTTCACTAAAAAAATATTCAAAATAAATATAACGAGAGCGAAAAGAATAATTATTCCTATCCGTCCAAAAATAACATTCAAAATAAAAATATGGCGATGGCAACGCGTGAACTCTACTTGAAATAATTCCATTCGCGTAGTGTGAACTGTAACATAGAGGTGAAATAATATTTATGAAAAAAGATATAAAAATTCACAAACTCAAAAGTTTAAAAATGTAGCGCTAGTATACGATATAGCGTCACAGCAACGAACACATGATCTGCGAACAGATTTCTGTTAAATGTGCTATACCTACCCAAGAATCGAACCCAAGACCCTATCAGCTGATGTGGAGTATGTTTAACACTTATTACAGATTTTTCTGTTGATAGATCAGCTTGAAGTAGTAACATAATCCTTTATAAAATAAAGTAATATTTTTTTATGTAATTAACTTACTATTAAACATATAAAATCCGTATTAGCATAAGAAATGCTATCTCATAATACATACTCATACTCATAACACATACTTGTAGCATAAGTACAATATTACTTTTGTGCATTTTTTTACCATATACACTTCAACCATATCCAATCTCAAACTGGTACTCTAATATGCCGGCATTATTCTTAAAAATGTACTGAAAATTCAACCCTTCATTGTATAATCCAGACAAAGTTCTACAGTGTCAAGCAAAAAAGCAGTACTGTAAAATGTAAGCTTCCATTAACTATAATGGTGACGTAACATGACATGGCCTTAGAAAGACAATTGTTGGGAAGCACTTAAGTTCGTTAAGGAGTTCTTCGTTCGCCAGGGACACTCATCCCTACAATCAATCACGAAGATACAGTACGCATTAACTTGGTCTTAACGGAAAATATTGTTTAAATTGTTTTCCGTTTCTTCTGTATCTTTGTGTTGACGGTTAAATTTGTTTTTTACTCAATTGCGTCAGTTTTTTTGAGCGTATGTTACGTGTGTATCTCTCAGCGTTGGTAGACATCCTGCTTTTAGCAGTGTACATTTTTCAAAACTTCTGATTATATACTTTTTACTCTCAGATCAAAAAATGTATAGGCTGAGTCTTCATAACAAAAAAAATAAGTCTTTTTTTCTTTTTCTACGATTTGACGTATGTCATAGAGCACGGCCTGTCGAGCAATGTACCGGGAAACGTTGTCATTAGATAAGAACGTTATGTTTTTTTCTACTACGCTCATTTTCTT
>LGAG01000473.1:440923-463559 GCA_001278395.1 Lerema accius
ACGGAGTACACCAGTGTATAGAACCTTTGCAATGGTTTACGTGGGGTGCGGGGTATCGTATTGGTCACATACAACAGACTAGGCCGGATTTTCGACGTAATGAAGAAATCGTTTAAGTTCTCTCAAAATTAACTCACTTAACTGAATTACTGCAAATATTATTATTATAACAATGAAATCATGATACCGACCTAAAATGTTGTATAGATTACTTACAGCAGTATATGTCGTTGAGCATTCGAAAAAAACATTGTATGTAATACATACAACATTTAACTTGGGGAGTGGTTATTCTAATCTATGTTGTATGGTAAAATACTATATTTTACGTTGCTATTGCTTTTCTTTTACTTAAATTTAACGTTGTATGTCAATATTTTTTTCCAAAATTAGGTGTTATAAATAATATATAAAATGTGTTGAGCTGGCTTACTGACTTAGTGACTGATTTATGAACTCAGAGCCTAAACTTCTGGTCCTTGGGACGTAAAATTTGGCGAATTTATTCCTTTCACTATGTAAGTATCCGACAGAAGAGGATTTACCGAAATTAAATTAATTAATACTACTCTTTCGGATAGCAATGATAGCCTTATAGTAGTTTGAACATTGGTCTCCCGAACCGGGGTGCCTGGCTTCAAAGGCCCGTACTACTGATTTTCTAAAAATATTACGTGCACCTTCAGAAGGTCGCACAGAGTTAGTGGCCATAGAAAATATTCTCTGACCGGAGATACTCAAGAGATCCTCAATGAGTATCTGTATACGCTACAGCCCTGCGGCTGTAATTAGCAAATATAGAAGATGGATTGATGCTGATGCATAAGAACGCCCAACAACCACACACAGGTCGTACAAGAATACATTCACGAGGTTGGTATAAGCGTGATGGTTTGGCCTGAAGTCCTGACCTCAATCCGATCGAACACGCCTAGGATGAGCTAGGGAGGCTTGGCAGATGCCGCAGACCCGAAGATTGGAAAATATTTCGCAATTCTGGCTTTTTTTATTGCTGGGAAATGCATTTACGCATCTCGGAAAAGCTTATGCACGAATCGCCGACAAAGTGCCGAAATATCTGCTAAAGCCCAGCATTCCCTCGTCATTGTTGTAGGGCAACACAGAATGGTTTCAGAAGGGAAGGTAAGCCTTGTAAACTGCCCTCCAGGAAGTTCGCTATCATACATGGCGCTTCTTACCATTACTGGAGAGAAAGGGACTCCAACCTATGACTGACGTTAGTTCATGACGTTGACCCGCAAGTGTTGCTCTCCACAAGAGCGTGTACCGGTCCTGTGTTCAGCATTAGCATACTAATAACCTACTGGAAGTTGAAGTCAGAGCCCGAGGAGGCAATACAGGATACTAAAAATTCAGTGATATGTAAATTATACTAGGTATAATTTGTTGTACACGAAATTAGAAATGGTACATTGATTCTATCTTTTTTTATTTAAAAGTTTGACTAATGTATAATTTCTTATAATTTAGATGAAAGCTGATATTTATAATTTACTAATAAAGCTGACATAACACAGTGGGTAATTATAGGGTATTTTAAATTCCTAACTTGCTACAGATTAAAAAAAATAAAGTTGAAAAGAGTGATACTTACTTTCGCAGGCCAGGGTATTTTATATTTCATCATGTTGATTTTTTATGATTTCAATTTAATCAGTCTTAACAAGAATTTATGTTTTTAAATATTAAATAGAATTTGATTTTTGTCTCTATCGTTATGATTTTAAACAACCTTATAATTTTTTTTTGTGTTATCATTTTTGTTATTGTCTTGTAATAGAATACAGTATCTGTTTTTATAAATATGCTTTAAATGTTCATTATATTGTTTTCAAAGATACTGACCATTTAGTATGTGATGTGTCTATTAAAAAAATTAAGAATTTCATCCTTTATAATATTTCCTTCTTATAACCTGCAATTTGACCATATATTATAGTTATACGCACACGTAAATGTTTATCCGATGTATTTGTTATAGCAACATACAATGGAATAAGACTCATATTTTTCAGTGTATATTGTTGTAACTACCATATACTACAGTTGACGACACTTAAACTCCGCGGTATAATGTTGTAAAGCTGAGATACAACAACTGGTGCAGTCTATACTCCGTAGTAAAATATTGTATGAACGATATCTCAGAAAATAAACATATTTTCTTAAATTATCTTCCATCATTGTTAAGAATGCTATAAATTACAAATATATTCCAAATTTCATAAGGATACAAAGATAAATGCAGTTTTTACGCCAATTTGAATCTTTAAAATGCTCTCCTGTAAAATTGCGATTTTGGAGATACAACAACTTACGTAGGAGGGGTCGATCTCATTCAAGCCCCCGTCAACGTCAAAGTACGTCGATGTGAAAAATGGATGATCGGAATAAAGACTCATGAGGTTTTTGTAATACATTTTTTCTTTCTATACAAACTTGAGTCTAGTATCGGTTTATTTATGGACGAATAGACATTGTTTACTTTGTTAAAGATTCTTTATTATTAAAGAAAGTGTCCGTCAAAATAATCCGACGTAGTATTTTGTTTAGTTAATGCGGATATATTTTCAATGACAGGTTAAGTAATTCGCAATTGTATATGGAGGAAGTAAAGTTCATTTTTAGTAGGCAAGTTTTCTATACAAATGGCTTAGTTAAGGGCAAATTCATAACGGCGCAGATTTCATCATAATGGTGTCGTCCTATATGTTCCTTGGTGGCACTCAGAATATCTTCCTTTCTTAAAATATAGATGGCGCTGATTCCTCGATACTAATCCTATCGATCCTAATACTAGCATAATGAAAATAATTATTGCCTACGTCACTTTCACAATAAAGACGAATCTAATGATACCTCACACGTTGAAATCCATCAAGCCGTTACAGCTGTAGAGCCTGCCAAAGAAATTGACAAACATACATACTCAGACAAAAACACTACCTCCTTGCGCAGTTGGTAAAATAACACAAAAATTTTCTTTCACACATCTATTGGGTAGGTACGAGTATACCTTTATTAAATCTTGTTTCTTGTAAATACTTTTAAAAAAATACCTTTCCATCGATAACTACTAACACTGCACTTTGACCTGCGTCGTATACACGAGGTACACAGTAATGAAGCTATTATAGATCGCGGCGCCTACACGTTACTCGTTAACCCAGCTTTGAGGTCTCTGTGATACTTTATCTGTGCTTAGTACTTTCTTAACAAGCAGAAAAGGTGTACTTACTTTATAAACGAAACGCGCGTTGAATAGCGCCACAGTGTAATACAACGTGTTGGCATACGGAGTATTTATACAGTGGGCCCTTTACGAAAGTTTTAATTGTTTTTACTAGAGTATTATACCCTCTGCAACCAGGATTTGTAAACTGCGTTCCGGAAAACTTACGGGTTCTGTAGAATAGTCATCAGGGTACCGCCAAAGTTTGAAAAAAAAATATATACAAATTAGTGCTTATTTGTAATCATGACATATGGGTTTTTATAAAATAAACGGTATTTGGTTATAGTTCCGTTATCTCTAAAGTTTGAGAACTGCAAGATAACAATAACTGTCCTCTGCAATAGTAATGCATCTTTTCACTAACTTCAACTGGGACAAATACTAACGTTTAATAACTCGACTGATTATAATTACCAACTAACCTACAACCCAGCACAAGGTAAATACCTATATCATAATAATACCTATCATAATAAGGTACCTATATCATAATACAAAAAATAAAACAAATTAGGTATACTTACGGGAACTCCTACATAAAGTCAGCGCTATCCTCTCTTCGCCTTCATGCTACAAGGTCCACGATTGTAATGTAATTTATGAAATGCAAATAAATTAATATGAATCACTTTCACAGGCGGCATAAAAACTACTAACAATTGGGTTGTCGACTAACTCCTCCAATTGGCACTGGAGCTGCGTATGAAGCTTCGTATAAAACGTATGCTCTAAAGATCCACAGTTATGAGTATTTGAAAGAGACCCATGCCTTGAAGCGGGCCTTCAAGGGCTGAAATAATAATCATTTAATATTTAACCCTGAAGCCGATAAGACGGTAAAGCCACAGAATTATCGTAACAATAACCGGAATAATATTCCAACAATGTGAATAACTTAAGTTTTACGGTCTAGAGAAATGCTGAATTCAGAAATTGTATGTTAGTTGAAATAACTGGCGAGTCAAGTTGACACAGCGACGTTTAAATTGGACTGGAACATTAGTAAACTTCCTCTGGGTCCCTGTTTGGTAATAATAATAATAAATATTAACTGATACAAGTAATAATTAAATGATTTTTTTAAACAAGCTTTTATTACTTGTTAATAAGAAAAAGAACTAAAATTACTTCTATCTAATGTGCAAAATTTCAGGTCGCTACTATTAACTGTGGAGAAGTTCAATAGTCTGGAGTCAATCCTGGTAGCAGTATCACATCATGATTATTATAAACATGCATTGTCATCCGGACTGGACCAGTGAGTAAAATTTTAGCTCAATCGGACACCGGGAAGTGGGTGAAATTTAGCTTGCAAGATTTGATTACAAACACGGGGACAGGTGAAACTAAATAAAAGCCTGTAATAATAAAATAAATATAGTCTAGATTACTATGTTTTTATGAGCTATTAGTCTGGGTGGTCTAGACACACACAAATACAAGAACACACATCCACATTGAGAGCATGAATTGAAAATCACTATTCAAATAACGGCATTCTAACTAAAATGTCAAAAGTAGTCGAGCGTGTTTAATCAAATAAAATCTTCGTTGTAATATAAATAAAATTTATTACCTACTAGCTGACCCGTGCAAATAATAAAATTCTATTCGCAATCAATTAATTACCAATATTAATAATATTATTAATATTAGGTAATATAATGATAAATTTCCTAATGATAATTTTGATGACAGCACTAAATATCACAAAAATTAATAGGCGTCCGTAAAAACATACTTCGAATAAAAATAACACATTTTTTCTGAGTGTTATGACTCATCTCGTCTACAAAAACACCTCTACCTACTGTTTTAATCTCTCTACAGATTATAAAATAATGTAGAGTCTCTAACATTTATAAAACTCTACGCTTGAAATCGAACTTTACAAATTTTTACGTTTTATTAAAATCATGCCTATTTTATATTACGTGAATTATAATTTGCTGTTACGCGAACATTAGTTTAGTTATTTTTCAGCCCCTACATGTCTCCTCTTTCTCCTATGTCAGCAATTGCAAATAAGGAATAAGTTTAGAAACTTAAGAACCGACTATTCAAAATTCACGACCTAGAAGTTTGAAACGCGAGAAAACCACTACTAACGGCTAACAATATCTGCATTTTTATATGACCTAGTTACGTGACATTAGATAATGTTATTTTTTACTCTACTCCATGATCTATCCAGAAGGCGCAATATTCAATTCAATTCGACTTGACATACGCTATAACCAGCGGACAAATAATAGACTTTCAATGAAATCTCAGTTGTTAGATTATTTTGTTGTTCAAAAGTTCTGAGGGAAAGAATGAACATTCATACATACTTCTTACATAACGAACAAAAAATGTCACATACTTAACCTTGTATAAAATAAGCAAAGAAAAAATCCCTCCCCGAAACTTACCTACGTAAAACTTGAATGGGCCTAAATGTACTCGTATCAATATGCGTACCGTGTATGTTCGTGCTTAGAATAATCGTACATTAATGATACGATCTATTGAGCCGCTAATTATATTAGTTCGAGAAAAACCCCTCATTTATTCCGTAATTAACTAGAAAAGTTTGCCCTTAGTGCCATTACGGCGAAACTTTTGCTTATTTAACTCAGCACAAACAGAATTAGGTAGGTATTTAGTTATATAAATGTATCTGAATAACTTGTGAATTATGGAAGTGTTCCCGCCAAGTATGATGCTTTTTTATCCGACAGCGCCGAAGGAATCTTAATTGTTTCCGAGCGTATGTACTCGTATATGTATAAATCGTTTTTTGGACGCTCTGCAGCCCAAAAGCCTTGTCATTAAAAAGTTACTCGCAATCGCCCGCTGCTCCACCCGCATAATTATCCGGTTTTTGCTGCTCCTCACCTATTCATCTTAGCGTGATGTTATATGGCCTATAGCCTTCCTAGATAAATGGACTATCTTACACTAAAAGATTTTTTCAAATCGGTCCAGTAGTTCCTGAGATTAGCGCGTTCTAACAAACTGTTCAACTTTATATTAGTAAGTATAGATGCATAATTTTATAAAACAAATCTAATAGACTCTACCGTTCTTTATTGTAATAAACTTTACAATCAAATATGATTAGGATGTCATAGGTTATGTAAGATTTTAGCACTCGTGTTTTTTGTTTTTATATTAATGACTATTACAGGTTCAGGTTTTAAAATAACAACATTACAAAGTAATAACATAACAAAGTAATCTCGAGAAGCAGGTAGGTAAAAACAAATTCCATAAACAAAGTCGTTAAGTTGTAATAAATAAACATTTATATTGTCAACATTATTAAAAACGCCGGGGGTATAAAACCCGTATTTTCTGTAAAGTAAAATATTGCTTTTTATAATTTATAACGCGCTTTGAAAAGGCCTTAGTAGAAGCACGTTCATATGCCAGTGGCGAAAGTTCATTAACTTTTTTCACCGACCACCTATGAGGTTAAGGTGCTTTGAAAATGTAGTAGGAGTGATTTTTTGTGAGCATTAACACCCGTAGTTATTGTATATTTTAATAATGTCCCCTTTGTAATGCTTTGTTGTTTTGCTGAGCTTTCTGCCTCTAAAACTCATATTGGGTTTTATTTTACTTTTGAATACGTTGTAACATTATTTTTACTTGTTGTAACGTTGTTTTTAATTTAGATTAAAGTTGGTTTTAAAGTTTACGTAAGGTTCAATTATTTTACGTGGCTACGCGGTTCAATGAGTGGCGTTTTATAAAAAGGAACGACGAGAAAAGTACTCTGCTTATTAATTAAATACATGCATTGATTATTAAAGTTCTTTCTTACTAGGTATTTCCACTTGACCTATCCTAAAGTAAACTTCGCTTGCAAGTCGAGCTTTCACGGTCTATGAACATTTTCACGATTGTGCGAATATTCTTAACAGCCGAGGGTCTCTGCACCGTAACAATTTGAAATAGCAACTTTTTCAAGGCAAGGATAGATGCAGATGGCGATGTACGGGAAGGGTAGAATGCTCATGCAAATGTAGGACTCACTAGAAAAGTGCCTACCCACAAAACACTTCTAAGATTGGATTTGGCTATATAGCCTCTCAGTCTTTATAGAATGCGACCCTATTTGGAGAAGTAGAGTGCTACACCTCAGACAAAACTAACCTTTAGTTTTGTCCGTGAAGTTGTTTGTTACGTATTTTGAATTCGTTCAACATAATTTCCAAGCAGGTTAATTTTCTCTCTGTTATCACCTAAGTAATAAGTCCTAGAAATCAAAATTTCATCTCCAATTTTTTGGATCATCATGAACACATAAAGATGTCTTCATTAGTCGATATGACGCAAGCTCTAACTAGTCAATACAGGATTTGAAGGTGACAAAATTGCTGCAGACAAATTGTAAAAGGAGAGCAATTTCTGGCGCTAAATTGCATTGGCCGTTTTAGTGATTGCGCACGTACAAAAGCTGGCTACTCTATTTAGGGCCATCAGGAAAGGCTTTTAGTATCCGTGTAGGCCTTCGATATATTTGCTTCCTAAATATCTAGTATCACTCATAGATGGTGACTTATGTTTGAGCAGCTGTTTGAATGCACGTTAAGTTAATTGGACGATGTTATAGCGTAGTCTAAAAATAATTTAGGCATCATCTAGGTTCAATCTAATATATCTAAATCATTAATCTATTAATCAACTAAAACTGTGTATGAAACGGGTTTGGGAAATTTTTGGGAGACTACAATGATTTTGAGACTTGGTTTAACGCTAAATCTTCCTGCAATTAGCGTAGAAGCGTGGTGGAATGCTATGCCATACTACGGACTCTGTATCTATAGTGGTTAAGCTTTAGGCCACCATATTCTACGAGAGGATCGTGAATAGTAAAATGGTTACCACATTTATGATACAAGACGAGTCAATGTATTTATGTAACTTGCTTCCATAGTTCCAACGTTTTATGAAGTCCTTTACAGCACTTGTTTATCTTAAATCTTAGTGTACAGGAAATCAGCTTTTACTGTACAAAAATAAAGTATATACCTATTTACGATAGGTGAAAAATAATACTCGTACTACCTTTTGTAAACGTAGTTATCATCCATCACAGTTAAGGACTCGATCTAAGTTTGGACAATTTGAGTAATCTATCTTTTAGCTGGATGTCCTGTTTTAACAAGTTGTATTGGGAAATGAAAATATCGTTACAGGTAAAAGTTTGAATGTGTTTTTAACAAAACGTTATTTTCTATCGTGTTATGATTTAAACTGTTAAATATGACAAGTATTGTCTACCTATTGGGAAATTAAGGATTAACCTAAGCTCAGATTCTTATAGTAACAAATAAATTAATAACAAATTGATCAGAAAATAAAACTTATTAATATGTCTAATTTTATTGTTAAATCATTCTTTAAGTGACCTTTTAGTTTATAGGGCAAAATAAATAATTTGAATCAATATTATAGGCATATTATTTATTATTTACTTATCAATTCCTTACCCAGAATCATTTAAAAACAAAACACAAATTCTTAATTAACCTCGTAAAATTACTTTGGTATAAAATGAACTTCAAAGCTCAAAATAAGTACTTCTGTTTCACACAAGCCGAGTCGTGAGCTGGTTTTAATGAAAATTTTCAATAGGAAAGCGACTGAACTACTTTATTTCTTTTCAATTCGTTTTATTAAGTGTTGAAATATTAATTTTTCAATTGCGTGAGGTTTACTGAACCATAATGACTCAGCATTAAGACTCAAAGATGGTTAATTAAAATGATTCTACTTCGTTTATGAAGTGGTTTGTTTTTAATTGATATTTAGTTCATAATAAAATAAGACGGCATTCACAGTAGTTGTAGAAACACTCATTTGAGTGGCAAATTACAATGTATACAATATTTAAAGTGATCAGTAAATTCGTAAATGGATAAATGCTAATAACAATCTAGACACGTCAGTTTTCGAACAAAAAAAGACAATTAAAATCGGTCAATTCGTTATGGAACATTAATGCTACAGACAGGCAAACACGCCAAACTTATAATGAGTAGTGTAGTATGAATAATAATAATATTCGCGTCAAGGGTTAAAAATTACTGTAATATTATAAGTTTTTTCTTTGATTCAAATATATCACATGTACTTTGTATGTATCTAATAATAATATGGCGATGTAAATAATATTCCAATAATGTAATACGATATGAAGAGGCGATTAATTGATACATATTATTTCGTGCTGTAATCAATCCATGCTAATACATTTAATACGATGGTAATTAATAGCAGATATGATATAAGAGTGACTAAATTCACATTAAACCTGCAGGGAGTGTGCTTACTAACTCACGATAGATCAGAATCTATAGCCAAATGCCCTTTCTTTCGAACGCTCACGCCGAACGCTATCTAAAAATGTATGACAATGAAATAAACGACGCCATTTTTTCCGCGCCTAATGTCATTCCCATACATTTGGCTATATGCTCAGATAACCACTTTTTGTCTACTCCTTTACTTTACTCACAGATTGTTTTTATGCACTTAGGTATCCAAACTAGCAGACGAGTCACCTAGACAGAGCTCTTACCTAACTTACCTACCTATACAAAATAATACGAGAATTACATTACGTTGGTCTACATAGGACGCAAAAAATCATGTTATTACGAATGATGTAGGCTCTAGAGATTATGAATGACTCAGAAATCTGACAAATATGTTTTTAATAAGCGCTGGATTAGATGTGTTTGACATTGAAGGACACATTATTATAAAAATATTATTAACTTTAATTACTTGTTATAAGGGTACTGACACATACTCAGTACGAAACATGCTTAAATAACAACACGACACGAACGCAAATTTGTATCGACACAAACGCGCGTCATCTGTGCTTTCAATAAACCTTATGTGCAAATGCCCTTACAAAGCCACGTTATACAGTAGTATTTTTTTATTAATTACCAACATTCCTTGCTTCATTCGTCCTAACACCGGTTCTAGAAGCATGATATTTCTGATACTAAAATCTTTTAACCTATACTGGAGAAGCGTGGTTACTCCTACTATTATAGTAGAGATCTTTTCTCAGCCGATAACGATTTCAGCGTTTAAAACAGACAGACAAACATACCTTATTATACGTAGACGACGATAGGTGTTCAGCAAAAAAATAAAACCGGCCAAGTGCGAGTCGGACTTGCGCACGAAAGGTTTCGTATGTACCATCATCTATAAAAAAAATTACGTTGGTTGTGATCAATTGAAACAATGCGAAAAAAACACTTTTATTGGGTGGGGAGACCCCCTTAATATTTTCATTGTTTTTATTTTTAGTCTTTGTTCTTTTTAGCGGAAACGTAAATACATAATTTGTGTAAATATCAGCTTTCTAGCTATCACAGTTTATGAGATACAGCCTGGTGCCAGACAGACAGCGGAGGCTTAGTAATAGGATCCCGTTTTAACCTCTTAGGTACGGAATTCTAAAAAGTAGTAACAGCCAAAAGGCAATAGTTGGCGACGTATAGAGATGTACGGGTGCAATCTGCTCGTTGTCGGCTCCGTATATCTTCTACAGTACTTGTCACTGCAGATTAACGCCCCGAGCTAATAGCTTTTAGGGGCCAGATATTCGTCAGGTTTGTACGGAGCCATTGAACGAAGCTTCTAGATACAAAATTGCTAAAATCTCGTTGTGCATTCCTGTTTGTCACAAATCTGTTTGATAATAACTGAAGTAGAAGATAGAGAGGACCCATTTAAGATAAGCAATGTTTTTGTCTTTATTTCGCAATAGCAAATAATATTTCATTTCAAAATGTATTCTAATATATTTAGTTGTATACAGCATAATGTCACCACCGCGTCGGGAACGGACATCAATTTAATACTGCGTCGGTGAATTTGAAGCAGTAATTTAACAATTAAAGTGTCAGACTACATTGTAGTTTCCATTTTAACCACATGATGTTTCAATCAACACTAAATAACCTAGTATTAGGTTAGGATATGAAGACATCAAACGCAGCCTTTGAACATGAGGAAAATTACTGACATAAATTAGATAATAATTGCTTTAAAATACCAGTGATATAATCACTAGTTTAATGTCGTGTTGTCGTTATGTTATATTTTAGATAATTACCGACGATTGTTGGATTTACTCGTATGCTTCAGGCCTTTAATAGCAACGTATTTACGCGTTTCTCATTGTTCTTAAGACAACCTAGAGTATGGACCATTGCCCAAACTAAGGCCACTGCTGTCCAAACAGAGAGTACAAACCCTGGAGAGGCGCAGAAATGATTAGACCTTTTTTTTTCGAAGGGTGTAATGATAGAAACTTGCACTGTGCGCATACAAGGCTAATCATGGCATATATAGTGTACAAGCGACCGCATTCACAGTTGCTTAGGCGATCGATCATCGAATAATATTGCAACTGCAATAAACCGCATTGTAACAAGCTCGATCGTAAGTCGGAATCGATCTTATACAAATGAGTACTGCAAAGTTATGCGCTGTCTGTTGTTGACGTACCAAAGAATATGGTGATTCCCGCATTATCAATAGGATTTTTTATAGTATGAGACAAATTTCGAATAGGACTGCAGGGGCGACTGTGTTGGTTATTAGGTCATGTACAAACATGCCACAGGGGAGGTATATATATTTTCATTAACAACAGTAGGGACGTACAGATATGCCACAGGGCAGCTATAGATAGTTTCATTAACAACAGTAGGTCCAGTTAGTAATCATTAGAAGTTGTCCTAATAAGTTAGCCAAAAGATGCGTTACTATTGTCTGGGTACCTTTCCGCTCAAGCCCTCAGCTGGAACATGATGAGGCATTGGATACTGGCATAAGCAAAAAGGTGGTCGCTACCGTCTATAATACCACTAATACTATAACTTACTATTCCGTTTATCGTGCAGTAGTCACGGTGAAGTCGCATGACGGAATTGCCGCTTAATATCTATCGCACAGACCCTTGCTATTCTCTGTGACTATGAACGTTATCTCGATTGCACTGTAAAACGCTTAACCGGTCAATTTCCATAAGCTCCGCTTAAGAATGATGCCTTGGGAACGTGTGAGACGGCCAGAATAATTATAGGCGTCTAGGATTAAGCCGGCGCGATGGCCTAAGACTGCGTCAGGGATATACAACCTTTGTGAGTATTATAAGTAAACCATAAATGAGTGACTATAAAAGTTTTATTTACTATTTGTGCTAAGTAATATATTTTAGCTCATACCTTATAACTCGACTATCAATAATAAAAATAATTGTAACTGTTTAAGATGTAAATAAAAAACATTTTTTCTCAGACATAAATTTTTTATTTTTTCAGACTTCAAGCTTAAAGGTGTATCAATCATTTTTATATTTTTCGCTTTTATTTTAAAGTTAATAAGCGATCATTTAAATTTAAAATTCTTTATTGAAGCGTATCAGGAAATTTATTCGTGAAAGGTTTTTACGGAGTTGCGAGTATCCAATTTCGATGTCCGGGAATTGCTAGCGTAAGCCTAGTAAACAAGTAACGTAGTAGTCGTTTTGTAATGGGCTCTAATAACTTTCTCTCACTTCGTTTTAGAACTCAATTTTGTAAACAAATCACATAACATTTTAGGTAAATAATATCCGAAAAATAACAAAGGTGAAATTATATAATAAAAATAAAATATACAGGGCTGTAAAAACCGAAATGTTTGCTTAAACAACAGATGTAAAAGAGAAAAATACGGAATTAAACAATGTAAAATTTTAACACTGCACACTTATCCTGCCATACAAAAGAAAGGAATGCGGGATTAAATTTCCACCGGCGTGGGTTGTGTATCCCTGCCGTAAGCCGAGCACTTGTAAAGGAGTAGTACGTACTCTCCGCGCGTTAAGAGCGCTGTAAGTGACGTCTCCGGGGCTGGTGGCGCCACTCTAATTTGCATCTATTATTGGTTTACGGAAGGCAAGGTGGCCGGAAGAACACCTAGAAAGTATACTCCACGCTTTTATGGAAAACCACTAGTAGCAGACTATTTTTACTTGTCTGCGTTGGTAAAAGGTTAGATATGTTTTTCAAGCGTTTGTATGTATGTATGTGTGTATATATATATGTATGTATGTGTATGTCCATTTCTTTAGCATGCTCTACAGCTTGACGACTTGACGGATTTTAACGGGTTATTCCCGTTGGCTCCCATTCCCATTTTCACCCGTCCCACTAGACCCCAAAAACGATTTATTTGATTTATAGTTTATTATTAATTTAACCTTATTTTTACACCGTGTACACTCGACAGAAAAAGTGCTTTAAAGTATGACTTATTTCTTTACGTACCCCTAATATGAAAAAACAATCAAAATACAACCGATAAGGAGGTTTAGCATGCTATAACGAAAAAGGACTGATCACAATGATCTCATTTTTGACAGAAGTAAGTAAAATTGTTGTCATCCGAAAAAATATGAATAATATTTTTATCTGTAGAGGATTATTTACATTGTAAGTTATTCTAATGTAGTACTCGTATTATTTATTGTCATACAACATAGGTATGTTTTATTATCCGTCCGGCATGGTTCAATGTTTACCGTAGTACTTTTTCTTATAACTGTACTTTTAAGCAAAGTTTATTTTTATTGCACTTAATATGTCAAATAGGAATTTGGGGTCTAGTGGGACGGGTGAGAATGGGAATGGGAGCCAACGGGAATAACCCATTTTAACGTATGGGTGTCATTAGATTCGTTTCCATTGCGAAAGTTACATAGGCCATTTTTTTTTTAAACACTACTGAAATTTTTTGCAGTTAAGTTTATTGTTTGTCTGTTAATAATAATTCGTTTTTCTTTTGTTTTTTTTCTTTGGTCTTAACAAACCCCAAGAAGTTTAAATCAAGATTTAATAATACCAAAATCTGAAAGTTTCAAATTCAAGCTCGTTCAAGCAACACGCTTAGATAGTTTAAGATTCACTTGCAACATTTGCTGGAAACTTACTAACTGTTGAATAGGTGTTATATACAGTAATAGACGCTGGTAGCTTAGAAGCAATTTGCACGTATTTCCTTACATCAAGTAATCATACTTCGTACCAGCGCATTGCTAAACACTATATTTAGGTACATATAAATAGTCGTTTAGGAAAGGAACTCGCACCTTGCGTATAAATAATTATAATATTTACTAAAAATTTATGAAAAATTAATGGAATACTTCATGTGTAAAACCAAGGCATCAACCAAACTATAAAACTTAAAATATGTTGCAGAACAACATCTGCCAGTTCTTTTAGTTTGTTTTAAATGTACAAAATAAATTCTCCAGATATGAAGTTGTAAACTGATTTATACTCACCGTTTTAATTACGTTAAAAGTATTTTAACAGAAAAGCGAGTGTCCTACATCTGAAAGTAAATGTTTGCGAGACATTCCAAATAAAACAAAATGGAGAAAACTTTAAATTGTTATTTTGTAAAACAATTCGGAACGTCAACTTAATATATCATTAAGTAAAGTAAGTTATACTTTTTTTTTAATAGATAATAAAAACGGATTCTTTTAGTCTAGAGCATCGTCACACCCCATAACTATCCCACGACTAGGCTCGGATCTCTTCTCATAACCTGAGTGGTACAGGCCATAGTCTACCACTCTTGCCAAGTGCGGATTTTCAGACGACATACACCCTTGAGAACTTTATGCAGAACGCCCATTTTACACCCATATTTTTCACGACGTTTTCCTAAGTTATTCCTCATCTCGCCCAATAAAAACTCGCCCAATCGGGCGACTTGGCACCTTTCGAATTTAACTAATATTTCTGTCGTCAACTCGGCCGACAATAAAAATGTAAGGTAACTAACTATGCACAGAAAACTACAAAAATTTTTCAAAGTAAGTGATTTTTCTTTTCTAATACACACAACTTTATGAAAAATAGGTCCTCCCGTTCTGGAGGTAACGTTCTAACCACTAAGCAATCACTGCTTATTCACGCAGTGTGGAATCGTAACCATACTTAAGTTTAAGTGTTTAATAAGTTTTAACTTATCCATAAAGGTTCTTTAACACCAGTTTACTAAGAAGTAATTACTGAACACAACGACAGTTAACAACAAAAGACCATTAAATAAAATAACACATTAACAAACTATCACTCTTCACGTTAAAAATAGTGTGAATGGGTCATTAAAATGAAAAACAACACCGTGTTGACAATGATCCACTAATTTGTTGACAGATCCATCGACGGGAGTTATTTGAAGAGCGTTTAAATTACCATGAGGAGCTTAAAAATACGACATGGTAGAATGTCAGTTGTTTGATATGTAAATAGAGGATAAACGAGTGGACGAACTACCTTATGTATGTAATACTGTGGCTTGTGAATAAAAAGAAAGTTTTAAATAGCAAGGCCAAATCGCTATGATATACTTCTCTTGAAAATAGTTCTACACGGAGTCAGCGGATAGATGAAAGTAAGTGAACTTTCCAGCGGAATTTTCTTCTAATTTTTTTTTTGTTCCAGAATGAACTAAGTGAATAAAATACTATGATCATACTTCGACGAACTTTTTATTTTTACAAGCTTTTATTTTCTTATATTTAGTTTCACCTGTCCGGTGTGTGTAATGAAATCTTGCAAGCTAAATTTCACCCACTTTCCGGTGTCCGATTGAGCTAAAATTTTGCACACTGGTCCAGTTCTGATGACAATGCATGTTTATAATAAGCATGATGTGAGACTGCTACCAGGATTGGCTCCAGACGATTGAACTCCTCAACGGTTAACAGTAGGGACTTCAAATTTTGCATTTTAACTTTTTAGTTCTTTTTCTTATTAACAAGTAATAAAAGCTTGTTTAAAAAAATATTTTTTAATTTTATTTCAATTTACGAATATTTTTTTTTATCAATTTTACAGCTATTTATTATTTGTGCATATCAAAAGCCAGCTCTTTATTTGAACGACACATCGAAAATACCGAAAGAAAAATTATTAATAATACCACAAAACACTTAAATAGGCAAAGACGCAACGATATTTTATGCAAAAAAATGAGTATTTAAAATGCTAATACTTTATTCCCTTTAATCATACTTAAAGAAACATGATATTAGCAGTAAGTAGGAAAAGCACCTTTTTAATTAAAACACAGGACTTAAGTATTTTGTTCTTTACAACGTCTATCGTAGCATTTTATAAATTCACAAACGATTTAATAATTTTCCTTTTTAATTTACTTGCCTTGTTCGAGAGCCTTTCTGACGGTCCGTCTTTTATTCTAATGACGGATAAATGTTTGACAAATTGTTATTGGGGAATGAAAATATTTATCGAAAAGAAATGATTGGTATGAACAATTAAATAATTACACTTTTATTATTAAACACATAAATGCTTTTAATTTTACAGCAATACGGGTAATAATACCACATATGCAAAACAGTATTAATTTCTCGTAGGTATGTGGTCTACGTGACATGGTTAATTAGCACGCAAAAAGGGACTCTAAAGCCGGCAAATAAAAGGCCACATTTTGTATAGAATGTGTTAATAGACACTCAGAGTTCAGTTTCACATCACAAAAATAAGTACGCAACCCGAACAATGTAATTTATGTTACTTAAGCTGGAGGCAAACGTACGGAATTCGCATCAGGGTTCCTGAGTGATCAGGAATTTATTTGTACTGATAATAGGGGAGAGCAAGGTTGAACGAATCAGGGGTAAGTCTTTCTCTGTAATGGAAATATTCTTGTTCAGCAGAACTTACCCACAGCACTTTCATTCCTGCCTTCTCCTACAGAATTAATTCCAAAAAATCCAAATTCAAAATCATTTATTTAAAGGTATCAATGATACACTAAAGCATCTAAATTTTTTTTATATCCCCGTTTCGTAAAGGTGTTTTATGGAGGAGAAGAAAGGGGAAAGAATCTTCCCCGCACATTAAAAAATATTAATACAATACAATTATTTTGAATACAAAATTGAACTTATAACCTGAGTGGAACAGGTTGCAGAACTGTTTACTTCCTTGCGTCTTGTCATAAAAATATTCATCTACAACTACACTATAGTTAACCCTTGCTAATAAGATGAGCTTTTACACGCTTCCGGACAACTGCTTTAGAAGTTAACACTCTGAATTTCGGACAAGAATTCCTGATCAAGATTCCGCACGTATGCGGCCAGCTTTAAGTCGAAAAATATCTGTATGTTTTATTTTATTATTTCACACGTGTATCACAATTGATTAATACATTCAACACTTCAAACGACCGCTCTCTTCAAATTCCAGTCACAGTACACCAAAAGTGCTTTTAAATCGTTGACACTTTGTATAATAGTTTGTTTTGTTACTTGGATGCTAAGTATTCTCTATATTAAAAACTTATTATCATAACAGCGCAGTTCAATGACATTAACCAATTTTGAATACCTATTATATTAAAGAGTCGTAAACAACTTAGAGTAGAGCAGTGATAGCCTAGTGGCTTGAACATTCGTTCCCGTTCTCTCGAACGGGAGTTCCTGGGTTCAAATCCCACGGCAAGCACGTACAATTTAAAAAGTTATGTGCGTATTAGATACTAATTTATCACTTGCTACGATGAAGGAAAACATCGTGAGGAAACTTGGACACCTGAGAGTTCCCCATAAAGTTCTCAAAGGTGTGTGAAGTCTCCCAACCCGCACTCGGCCAGCGTGGTGGACTATGGCCTGTACCCTTCAAAGTGTGAGAGTTATCTTTGATTATACCATAAATAACAAACGGAATTCCTTTCAAGAGATATGAATTACACAATAGAAATTGTCCCATACCGATGTAGTGATAATTCGATGGTATTTCAAATATGTCAAGTGTCAAATGACACAATCGAGACTCGATTTGACGATAAGTAAATAGATAAAGCCCTCATAAAGAAACCAGTCGAAACCTAGTTCATCTCTTATATCGCTTTTAGACATTGGTATCTAATGGTAGGTAAAAAAACGATTTTAGCTAAAAGGACTATAATACACTTTTTTACATTGTCCCTTGTTTTCTTTTTATATTGGAATACAATAAAATGTTTTGTGTATTGTACACCAGGAGTGTACAGTATTGTACAAAAGAAGACGTTAGGGAATTAGAGAATTCTGGCGCAAAAATCCATTGGAAAATTCTCATCCTGCTATCCAAATAGTTTTTCCCTAGACTCAGTACATAAATCCGCCAATTTTTTTATTTCACCTTCTACGTGTCAAATCGCAGATTGGCGGTCGGAAAGTTTATGAAAGCTCTTACCTGTACAGATTTCCTATTTTCGTTTACGAAACCTTTTTCGAATAAAATACGTACTCTCATACATAAAATACGAGATTACTGGAAATAGTAAGGTCTTAAATTTTCAAGCGATTTCATATAATGTTCTGAGAAATAAATATTCTTAAAATGTTAAAAAACATTAGCAACTTAGACGAGAGTTTCCAATGGGTCAACAAAGCAATGGTTATTATTGTAAATTAATAAATATTCCCTTAAGTAGATACAACATTAGGACTACGAAAAAAAACCCGTTTCATTAAGTCTAGCCTTTGTACACCTGTAAGTTTTACAGCAAAGAGTTATAAATCAAAATAAAATAAGCACTTAAGTAAGCAATACCTATAAAAGTTTCCATCTTCTTTTACAATATTATTTTATACTGAGAAAATAATTTACCTTTCTTTGTCTCAGACTATATTATCATTTTATCTCTAACATACTAGTTTTAAGACAAAGAGCGATAACATTGACTACCTCGGAACAAAGGACCTCTAAGCGACAATAACATGAATTAAGCGCACCATTCAAAGTCGCTTCTGACTACAAAGTGAATAATCTATGAACGTAGCTTCAAGTGCTCCTCATATTATATTAGTATACGATCATGCTACGTACAACGTTTCATCCTAAATACGAGTGTATAACAGCTTTACCAACGCGACTATTTACTTTATTTCCAATTCCTACTATAATTTAAAATAACACGTAAAATTATAATTTTATTACCTACTATTTTATTACATCCTCACTGCCTGGTTAAGTATGAGGTATGTTAAAAAAGCAACTTTGTTTTTCTACACAACGCATTACATTATTACTCATTAAGTATTATTTAATATTCATAAAAAGACATAACTCACTGTATAAAAATGATTGATTAAAATTAGTACGCTATGAATATGCAAAGTTGTGCCACTTCAGTGTTAGACAATTATCGTTTAATTTGTTAACGGATTATGAAACTTGTATGTGTAAATTATTTGTACGTTAAAATATTGTTCGGTGATTACATTTTAATAGTCTATTTCGTTAAAATTATTAAAAGATTAGTGAGACTTAAAATTAAATTACACAGTAATAAAGTTTTTTTATACTAAGCATAAGTTGTTTTGTAATGGTTTCGTTATTAAATTATTCCCTGGTGTTACTAAGTTATTAAGGTTCAAAATACTTTGGTTAAGGATAACTTAGGTCTAAGTCTACCATATTTTAAGCCCCTATTTAATATAGGTACGTAATTTTAAGTCAGCCGAACCTTAGAATAACAAATATTGAAGGAGATTTAATCTGAAAAAAAAGAGAATGGTATTAAAGTTTTTAAAATGTTTTCACCTTCAAGGGGAATCGTTAATTATATTTATTTTAATTTTCGCCCCTAAAAACTGTTGTACTACAGCGCACGTTATATTTATTAAAATACGCTCATACCGAAAATTAGAAGTTTATTTAGGGTAGCTTATCAAAACGGGTCTAAAACGAAAAATCGACTATCGCTGTACACTTATTTTATTGTTTTGCCTCATTTTAAAAAGAAAACATAAGGGAAACCGACAAATATAGGTACTCGTAACAAGAACAAAACACTCATTGACTCAAACTCAACATTTAATATGCCTGAAAATAAAAATGAATAACAATTGTTTTCGGGTCCAGGTGCTATTTACAAATGTCGAGTGTTTTGTAGCGAAGTGAGGGAGGTGGGCACTACAGTACTATACAAGTATTTAATATTCCTAACGATACCGTTGTCTTATCGATCGTATTTAGGGACCGTTTGCCATGTGTTGTAGCTTACGAATGCCGAATTCTTCACAAAATGTTTCCAAGTATCGCAGCCACCAGGTGTTCCCGTTTAATCTTACAAATGGTTCGGCAATAAATCAGTTTTCACTGCCATCTTTCTTCGGAAATAAACACCCGATTGAAGGCAAATAGGAATACGTACTCGTATGTTGCTCTTTCATGAGTGGTATTCGTTATTCAAATGAAAGGTGTTTCGGTTACAAATTAACATGATTTCATTTTAATTTGTCTCAAAAATTAGAACTACTTTCAGGTTTCATGAAGTCTTTTTAGTTTTATTGGGCTATATAGTTAATAAGCCATATAGTATCACTCAATCTGTCTTTACATCTGCCACTTAGCTCAAAGACTACTTATTAGTAGTCTTTATGTTATTACATAGAAATAATATATAATTATAGGCTGTATAACATCACGCTAAGATGAAGGGGAGAGAAGCAGCAATAAAAAATGTTGCGAAAACGGAAAATTACGCTAGCGGAGTCGCGGGCGATTGCTAGTATAATATAAAACAACCATGATAAATGAATAGGTACATGACGCCCCGATAAGATAGTGATTAATAGTAGTAGATCATTATCCTAAATATTTATTCGTGTTATTTGAATGTAGCAAATACCTTAGTAAATTATTTTTATAATGATACTGCCTTTGTTGACTTGACAACAGTTATTTGATTGATTTTGTCAATAATATTTATACTCAAATATGTTTTTGGTACGTTAATACCATATAGGTGTAGGAGAAAGAGAGACAGATATATAGAGGAAAGAGACAGACTAGTAGACAGAGCCTTTGCAATCGAACTCATTATGTCAAACAATAGAAATAATTTAGATTAATACCTATGTGTGATAGATGCCCATGTCAACGTGAACTACCAATCGACGGATTCTTTCGTCTGTCGTGTGTCTGACGTATTTGTTTTTAAAACGTGGTGATTTATTTCCTAAACTGTTTTTCTAACCCATCTTAAAAATAAAAATCTTTCTGTATTTCTTCTCCTTGTGAACTTTTACCATGCCAAATATACATCGTACATCTCTGTTTGCTGCGGTAAAACTCCATGTCTCCGATGGTTGACTACATCATGAAGTACCTACTTCATAAAACTGTGGTCAAATTACTCAATTACTGTGGTCAATTACTGTACAAAGCTAATCGTAGGTATCATTGTCGAGCAATATAATTAATACGTGTGTATATAATTTTATAATTATACTACCTATAACGGAAAGTGACGTTGAATATTAAAAAGCAATATTTTAATGATGACTGGCTTGAAAGATACACTTCCTTCAATACTCATAATTACTTTCGTCTTTTATGGCGTCCGTCGCCATTAAATACCACTCCACTATAACTACTTAGTTAATTACCATTCTTTTATTCGTGACAAAAGCTACAAAAAGGCAAACATTTTATGAATCGTAGATCACGTTGGATTTATTTTATGTAGCTACTTCAATCTATAAATTATTAAAAGACTGTGGAAACTTTGTACTTAAATATATTTTACCTCTTTATTAGGTACAACGTAATCAACGCTGACTCACTCATACCCCCGCCGTAGGATTCCCTGTGTCGCGGGTGGCATGGACAACACAAATAACACATCACTAACACCCATGACCCAAGAACATACATTTATCTGTCGCATAAATATCTGCCCCGGCCGGGAATCGAATCCGGGACCCCTTACTCCGCAGGCAGGGTCACTGTCAATGAGGCTATGGGGTCGTCAAATTATTATTTGGTTGATTCCTTAGTTTTCCACATGAGTTACTTTCAACCTTTAATTTTCGTATGCTTTTGGTAAATAATCTTCACATTGGACATTTTTGTTGACATAAAAGCGAAAATCATAGTCTATAAATAAAGTCTGGAGTTTAAAGTACTTACTTGAATATCTCAAAACTATCACTTATCACATTACTTAACGATTGGGATAATTTAATCTAACGATTAATGTCACTGCTATTACCGGTTGTCAATTCTTATTTAATTAGGGACTACAGATCTAATACATTCAATTATATTTAATTATATATTTTTTATTTACTTATTTATTAACATATACATCTGGACAATGAATATTCCAAGTAAATAACCCAATACGTTTATTATCTACAGTATAAAGTTATCTAGTTCCAGGTCCATTTAAGATTTACCTAATCTGAAAGTTAGTGACATTTTTTACAGATTGTACTATTAAATTGCACAAAAATGTCCAGTTAAATGAAAGCATTTGCGCATT
>LGAG01000473.1:478325-492899 GCA_001278395.1 Lerema accius
TATTTATTTACTATTAGCTCATTATGGTAAAATAACATAAATACCTGCCTTAAATCCAAGTGGCTATAATTATGGGGATTTACCTTTACCTAATACATAGGTTCTATAAACAGTAGAGCCATTTCCATAATTGTTATTCTTATGTTACGGAGTCGTCAATATTAAAACAACATGAAATTCAAGAAACCAAAACACTATTTTAAAAAGCATTGATAAAATGAAACCGTCTATTTTAAGAGTGGTAATTTCAGTATTGTTTAAAATATAATTTCATAAGAAGGAAATTACAGAATAACACAATAAAATGGTCTGAAAAATGCCGGTCCAAGTCCAATGCAGCGCTTATTCTGTATTAACTGGGAGTGCAACGTGCAGTGCAGTAAATAATCACTCGTTACGAGCGATCTCAATTGTTCGCTTCGCAACAAAAATGCATGATTTGTTGGTCAGCGTTTGCTCAACTTATTTTACAAAATATTACTAACTATGAGGCTACCTTCTGTTACTAAAAAAAATTAAGGCTTTACGCTATTTAATTATATTGTTACTGAAGTATCAGTGCGAAAAAAACAGACCAAAAAATATATAGACGCAGTCTTCGGAACAAAAAAGCGTGGTAGGTAGAAACGTAACGTTAATAACAATTGATAACGTTTAAAGAAACATTCCAAGACATAATTTCTGAATGTAGTTAAACAAACTACACACTAAAAAATTTGTTTGTTTTTGATTGTGGAATTTTTTGGGCCATTAATTTACGTATTGAAACCAGACAATGTTGCGTAAAATGGTGTCATGGTTTTTATTTTTCTATTATTTAAGAATTATGAATCTCATTTCTTAAAAGGCTTTCGGTTAGTTAAACTTTAATTTCCGCAAGTAACCCTTTTTGATATTAGAAGGAAGTGGAAGATTTCCTTTAAACATAGGCTTTTGGGATTTAAAGGCTTCTTTCATTAATGAGGAATTTTTGTTACTTAGCACAAAAATAATCTTCAGCTACATAAACATAATTATTTTGTTTTAGTAGCTGTTAACATTATAATAACTTATCAAAATTTATTTACGTTATACATTTATATCCCCACACTTTGACTCTGCTATCTTGTAGGTGCCACAGAAATAGATAAAAGGCGCCACGCTGGGAATCGAACCCAGAACCTATTGTCAGGGGTTCGGCATATTAACCATTGCGCATTCGCGTCATTGCATAATACAATTAGGATATGCGCTTTTGAACATCGATGAGCAACGAAAAGCAATGTTAAGCAACAAGTTAAATAACTATTAATCTCATGCAGTTGCCTGACTCCCTTTTAAATTGGACTTATTTTTATTGCATCCCTTTCATCAGTCAGATTAGATAGGTACATTAGCTAGATAGGCGGCGCAACCTCAAAGAGTGATAGGGAATCGAATCAAAACGCAGTTTGGTTAATGTCTCTCTTAAGTGCTTAACAGGTTCGAAGTGATAGTGTTCAGTTAAAAGTTTTCAACTGTTCTCCGTGTTGCCAACAAAGTTTTATTACTCGACTTTACAACGGCTTTGCTGTCTTGCTAACTGTAATTAATGTGCCTATAAATATACTGGCTAGTTGATTGACTATCGGAGCCGTGACGGTCGTGAGTGTGATGTGTTTAATTAGAGTTAAGGATAATTAAAATCTGTAATTAATTTATTTAATTATTAATTAAGGTGTGTATGATCAGTTTAAGGCGTAAACGATAAGCGGTTCAGTTGACTTATTTCTTTATTTTTGTCTTTTTCTTGGTCAAGTTTTTATTATACAGGTATACTAAAGGGTACGTATAAAC
This sequence comes from Lerema accius, assembly GCA_001278395.1. Taxonomy (NCBI): domain Eukaryota; kingdom Metazoa; phylum Arthropoda; class Insecta; order Lepidoptera; family Hesperiidae; genus Lerema; species Lerema accius. Next base: position 480,141 of record LGAG01000473.1, read on the forward strand.
CCCCCAGTTACTGGTTATCTCACCAACGGACATCACTAATATCAAGATAATATAACCGACGCGTTGTCGACTAAAAAAAGTAGAGCTGCATTGTTCTGTAAATACGGATTCAAACGGCGCATTATTTTTGAATTTTTGCAATAACATTACAGATTAAGTTTGCAAGTCGGAAGGTAATATTAATACGAATATGTTCACTTCACTTCACTTCATGTTAAAAACCCACGTAATTAATTACAAAATGAAACGTTTAAAACGGCTCAACAAATTTAGAAATTCAATCAAACAATAGCCTTGCAAGCAAAACAAAAAGTTTATTAACTTTTTTGTAACAAAAACAAAGTTTATTAGGGTTTTAAAACTAATCTCACAGAAAAACTTGCCAATTTCGACAACAGCAACAGTTTTTCGACATTTTTGCTGGCAGATACGGTGGGATTCGGGTTGCAGGTTGTTTTTTTTTTATTTTTGTTTTTGCAGCTTCCATATCGCTTATAAATTGAGCGTCCCTAGATGCCTCTCTTTTTAACAGGTCACCCGGGAACTACTGTTTGATTTTTATCCAACATTCTACATACACTGTTGGTGATAAAAAATATAAATCACTAGATAATATTTAGATTTTTTTTTGGCCACATCAAAAGCGTTTATTCCTCTCTTTGGTATGACCTTATTATGGAAGCTTTTAGAATAAGTTTTCACGCTAAAAGCTGCTTTAGAACTAAAACACTTGCGACGATGTTGTCGGATGTATCGTCTAATTACTAAATGTTGTTATGCTCTAGTTAGACACAAAACCTAGGTAGAGTCTAAGACTGATGCCTACTTATTTATTCGTTAATATTTACGGCATCTAAGTATTCCGTTCCAAAGTACAAAACTTACACAAAAAATAGAACAATAATTCATAACACTAATAAATTTTTTTGCCTGACCTTAAATCGTAACTAACACCTACACTTTACAAGGTCGCAACAACTATTATGGTTACCACTCACTACAATTACAGTTATCAATTACTAGGGTATAAGGTTAATAAAGCACGTGGGAGTTGAATCTCACACGTGAGATTCCGTGCAATATGCAATGTGCTTGTAAAAATGTCCCAGTTACTATTTGTTGGTCTAGAAACTATAGTGACCTCAGAGTGTCACTTTAAGTATAGTTTGTAAATGTTAATATCTTCGCATACATGTATTACGATGCAGTAGATAAAAGCACATAACTTTATAAATTAGGGGTGCGTACCGGGGTTCGAATCCAGGAACTTTTGTTCGGGAGACCAATGTTCAAATCACTAGGCTATAACTGCATATTAGTATAATTTTAAGTTATGTGTGTGCCTTTCCAAAAATAAATTGTTTCTTTCTTTTTTTTTAATAGGCTTCCGTTGGCACATTGCGTACGGTACGTAAAAAAAAACACTTTTATCGCTACGACGTTAAATACTGTTATAGGAATCACAGTCAGCTGTACACAGCCGTGTCGATTTGTTTCACATTCGTCACGTTTCAAAGCAAAAACTATTTATTGTCCACTAATCGAATAGCGACTCGTTTAATTTGCGTATAACAGAGTTTAGGAAAAAATGTGTTACACAATTCCGTGTAACGCTGTAACGAAATTCAATTAAAAGGTTTCTGTATAAGTTAATGATTAATTACAAAAAAATACTGTTTAAGTTTTCCACTTCATACATCTTACTTCGTCATTAATTTTAAGTCTACAACAGACATAAATTAATTAATAGACAGTGATAGTCTTACCCCACCTCACTATACTAGCTTTCACTCCATAATGGTAACAAATAGTATGACTATTGATAATGCATCAAATCGTTGGACTTGTAGAGCATACCAAAGAAGTAGACACAAATTACGCTCGAATAACACCTCCCTCTGACGTAATCGACTAAAAATGCAAATGTTCGTCTTCAAGAAAATAGTCGTAGGTATTTTTAATGTCTGAATATTAGAAAAGCGTCAAACCGGCGCCATCTGTAGGCACTGGGCAGAACTGCAGTCATCCCAGTGTCCCCGGAGGGCAAACTTTGTCCGACGCGCGCCAATTCCTTTCTTGTTCCACATTTAAAATATTCACTCCATTTTACGTTCGCAAACTGTCGAATTTTAATTCTTGAATTAGAATAATCAATGGTTCTACAAATAAAAGGCGTTGGAAAGTTTTGTGGAGTGGACTAAAAATGCTATTTATCTATTTACGGATCGGCTTTTATTTAATATAGGTGAGACAAAAAGAGAATCCAGACTGTACCCAATGATAGTTTCTACGAAATGCATTCTCTTTCAAGTTTTAATTTGGTTAAAGTATTTCAAAGAAGTAGGTAAGTAATACGTTTGAGTATCTAAGTCGAATCTAAATCATGTATTAAGAAAATTGTCGAGAGTACAATTCAAGTTCAGTTTATTTTTTTACTGTCATTCTGATTTTTATTATTAAAGCTAATTAATCTAATCTTATCCGATATTTTTTGTAAAGTCCAATTCGGTAGTAGGAGAACTGATGATTATGAATATTATCTGACATTAGGACTTGTTAGTGCCTACACATAATGGCAGTTGATAAGAAATCTATAGATAGACCCTAATAAGCCTATAACTCAAACTACAATTGCTTTATTTATTACACGTACTAGAGGCGTCGACCAGTAAATCATAGCAGCAATTTGTCGAACAGAAAACGCGTATTTTGTACAAAATGGCTAACAATAATGTTTTGAAAATCGCTTTTGTGCCAACCTCTGTGAACGATTCGAGGAAGGTGACCATAAAAATGAAAAGAAAGGACTGTTCCCGACTAGAAGCCTTGCGCAAAAAGTGCAGGCGTCTTTATGGGGAAATAAATCATTTTGCTTTCATGTGGGAAAGGGCATATTAAATCAGGAGAATGTAGGATTTGAAAGAAAAATAACCAAGTTCAATACGAAAGATCAACAGTGAACCACATTCTGGTTACATCTTAAATAAGACCTTATTAAATGAAGCATGAAGAATTTGCGACCTAACTTTGACTTGGATTTGACGTAAGTTTGCTGCTAAACGTCGTATCCACCATGAGCGTTGCCAAGATAAACGACGGGATAGAAATTCCCCTAGAGGTGCGAATATAGACAACAGAAAACAAAACTGCTGCAAGTAAAAATCATAACAAACAAAAAAAAAGATCTCTGTTTGACTCTGGAACTAAACTTCTAAGTCCACGCAACGTCTAAATATCAAATTTTATTATTCCCAAGAATCCATCTACAGATAACCTACTTATATACAAACCTACCAATAAATTTTCTTTTTCCTTTTTTGCTCCTTTATCAAGGGAAGTCGCTTGACAACTGCTGTCTTCTCTCCCCTCGGGATTGATTCGTGACTCCTTTTTTAATCCCTGTTAAGTTTTTATCCCCGTTACATGTTGAATTCACTGTCCTTAAAAATCGACCTCATACTAGCCAACACACGCCTGCAACAGAATGTTTGTGGATAGCACTAAAACACGATTGTTAAAATAGTCCAACATTTAGTCAAGGAGATAATTTATTGGCCTCTCTTTGTTTTCAAAACAAAATGTGAGGTCATTCTAACTGACTGTAAATATTTCACTTACTCTACTATATGGGACCATTCTACAATAATTTATTATTATGTAAAGACCACCCTTTGTGTGTGTATTTTAATTTTATGTTACAATAAGTAAAAGTACGTAAGAACTGCTCAGGTTACTTTATAGCTGACAAAGGGAAGTAATTACTCAAATATCTTTTAAATATTATGAAATCATAGCGTACTGTTTATCACAGAACTTCTAAAATGGCTGAACGGATTTTAATGAAACAAAGTTCGCACGGTCTTCGAGTGCTCTTATATTTGAATGGCCCTAATACGCTGATACCTAAAGATACTATCCGATGTTTATAAAATGTCAAGTTTAAAAAACATCAACATCAAAGGGAAACCCGGATTCTACGATCCTAAGAGGTAAAACCTTTTATGGCAATTTTCTCAGAAATAATGGGAGATACAAAGACGAAAGTTTGTTTACCAAATGGCTCTTATTTGTATGGCTTTTTATAACTTCAGAATTTGCGATCTCTGTGTGTATTTTAGGATATTGTAAGAAAAATTCGGAGTAGTTCAATGAAATTTTGCTACTTTCATAAAGTTTTCTCTTATAATTACTGATGTAGCTTTTGGTAGTTAACTTTGTGCTTTGCAAACTTTGACATACAATTTAAGTAAGTAAGAAGAACACAGTTGGTGTTTATTTAAGGCTATATCTAGATCTTTGTCTATAGGTTTAACTTAATATGTTACAGTTTAAACTAAGACACTGTACATTGTTTACTGACCGCAAAAGTAGGTATAATGGTAGCGACATCGTTTCTCAATGTATAAGAAAAAATGTGAAGTAAATTGGACAATTTACTTATTTCAAAAGTAATTTTTGCATCAACCGCTACGATTTTATTTTAATTCCTCGTGGCCAGTATCTTAGTTTAATTTAAAGAGGATGTTAACAATAAATATTAGAAATATACCAATATTAAAAATGATATTCCCAGTAAGGTTCAGCTTACCAGGTACTTTCCCTAAACACTTAACATACCTACTCGTAACAGCTTTGTTCCATCATGTGCAGACTGGCGTAAAATAGTGCAGAGTTGTTTTAGATCAAAACTGAAAGTGTGCCACCGTCAGTAAATTTAGGATTGTTTGGGCGCCGTACACATAAGTTCTGAGTCAGGTAAACATTAAACAAAACAGGGAACTGTCGAGAGAACTGTATTACGAAACGCTCTCACAACAAAGAGTATGCAAACGCATTTCTGAACTTAACGATTCCGTTCTTTCTTCTAATTGTGATAACTACTGCATTAGCTCGTAAATGACAGACAAATGTACATTTCAATATGTAGTAGTTTACTCACATACTTATTTATAGACAGTCAATGGAAGGACTAGGTTTGAAAAATATGCGCCTTTTATTTGACGACCCGTGCGGCGTAATACTTACCGCACCGGATCGCCGTTCAAAGGGTCCTGGGTTCGATTCTCAGCGAGACAAAATTTATAATGATTAATTTAATGTTTGTGTGTTTCTGTGTTGTCCATGGCACACATAACACAGATAATCCTAGAGTAAGGCAACGAGTGTATAGCATTATTTATAACTGTATATCCTTCGTTCGTAGTGGATTAATGTTGAAAATGTTTATACCGTCCAAGGGTCTGTGAAATTAGTTAACGTGTCTTCCGAAGAAAAGAAACGCTCAGTATTTTTTTGCCACTAACAGTCACCCATTTACTTTATGAATTGCTAGACTTCGTGGATTACTTACTTAGGGGTGACAGACATGGAGAAAATATAAGCGGTCTTATTTGACTAAGATATACAAATAGTATTAACAAGTATAATAATAAACAAAAAACTTAAAACTACTATGGATACAAATATAACGAAACCTCACATAATTTAAATCCGTTTACACTTGCCGAATAAAAGACGTTAAGTTTACGTATACGTTTGAAAATCTCGAAAGGTACAGTTGAGTAAAAAAATCTATTCACACCCAATAATACTTTTACCATCCGACAAATGCAATCACAACACCATAACTCACCGCGTACAATCAAGTACAGAACCTATTGCTGTTCGAACACATATTTTATTCTCATTACAAGCTCATCAACATACGCCGGAGGGTTCTATGGAATATGAAATAAAGATTACAAAATAATTTAAACCTGCCTCAAAGGCCTCAATGCCTCAAAGGTCAAGGGACTGCAGTGCGACACAGTAAAGAATGGCGCACTTTAAAACATCTGTGACACACATAAATACCAAGTAAACGCAGAGCCTACATTGTTTCTACGGGACTATTTATAACTTCATTTTATTTTCATAGTAGAACAGCGTCCTCGCGATACTGAAGGATATATAATTCTCACATTTATATTAATAGCATCCAATACATTACGGAACTACTTATGAAACATAGGCATACGAGTATTGATAAAATTACTTGAGACAAGTTTTGAGTTGTTCTCAAAGCTTCTGACTGAAATCAACAGGAATGAAACTTAATTAAAACTCAAAGGTGTTATTAGAAAAAAACAAAGGTAATTGAATCTGACGAATATTTGCAGAGTCAAATGAGCAGACGACATTATCTAATTTTATACATTAAAATACGCCCGTGTAGTAACAGGTAAATTACTATAACTCCCTTTTGTAATAATCGCTTTCATTGTCATAAAAATTTCCTTAAAATATACTTACAAGCAACTTTTACAGGTGGCAGATAAGATAATAATTTCTCCAACCCTGAGTTTACGACGGGGATATTAGGCCGGTACTAGGTAACCATAGGCTGTTTCCACTCAATGCGAGTCAGACAGGTCAGACTACCGGTTTTCTAATACGATATCGGTAAAAAACAGGGTAACTGTGTGTCGGGTTACACGTAATGCAGGGTTCCGTAGTTGTCACTAAATGTAGACTTAGATTAGAGTGTTATAATTGTAATAAATAAGTGCATTAAATAATATCATACTCATAGCCCCACATTATTTCCCTGTCGTAGATGTCATATTACACAAATATATACTGTACATACACGCAGACCAAGAACACAAACTGGAATTCATCATTCAAATTTCTGCGTAGCTAGAAATCCCGACCAGGGCCCATAGAATTGTGATCCGCAACTACGAAAATGTATTTTACTTTTCCTACGTGCATTATGTTAGACAAATTATATAAATTAACTTCTTAAGGACCAAGGAATTGTTATTTTCTAGTAATTTGTTTACGTTAAATACCATTATCGGGATCTTTCTACAAGCGAATTTTTATTCTTGACAATGATTTGCACATATACGAATACAAAGTCTAGGTACTACATATTTTGTAAAGAAATTCCTGAATCGAAAAATATGAAATTGGTTACGGCGAAAGTATGAGAGCACCTTGTTGACTACAGAACTCTAAAAGTCATAAGAATTACCTCGGTAAACTCCCTCAATAATTTAACGAAATGGCCGACAATTTGCTAAATGTTAGAAGTTTCCAAACCGGTTGAGATTCGCACAATTTGCAATAACCATCTTATTACGCAGAATTTTACGCATTGCGACAACAGCTGTCATAAAGCTTTTATATAAAATTCATCTCTATATTTGATTTCAAACGCTTCAGATTTATTGAACTGATATTAATTTTTCAGAGTTGCCAAAGGGCAAAGGTTGTCAAGGAATTGATTGAGAAAGCGATTTGTATACGGTAAGAGAATACTTATTTGAAATTCAAATGCGTCATCTAATACGATCGTGATTAACTTCTTCGTAACAGGTTTTGCAGATAATTTACGATTATAACGCGTGTTTAATTTTAATTAACCTGAACTGAGGTGAGACGATAAAAGAGTACAAATTAATGACCATTGCTACTTTTAAGGTTGGATGCAGGCAAACATCGTATATTTATTTTATTACACATTAAAAAATACTTTTATTTTTATTTTCAAATTTTAAAATAATCATAAGTTAGTTATTAAAACAGACCAAAAAATATATGTATAGACTTAGTCTTCGGAACAAAAAAGCGTTTCTCGGTACTTTGGCAGACCGTGCTCGGTAACATACGTCAGATCGTAAAAAAAATAGCTCTCATTTTTTTGTTCCGAACACTGCGTCTATATAATTTTTTAACCTACGAGTATGTTACCAATATAAGGAAAATTAAAATTAAAAAATCATGTAAACATAATTTTCTGTCCCTGTTTAAGTAACATAAATAAGAATTGTGTCGATTTACACAGCACGACATCGTATCGTCGTTTACAAATCCTTTAATAATCAATCCCTTTACCCATCGAGATTTGTAGATACAACGCTTAAGGCAGAAAGGCAACAGCCGTCTTCCCGGTGCGCTCAAACGTAATCCCGGACAGTAACATCATTTCCGGCTGATGAGGTATTAGATGGATAGAAAATGATCCGTCACAGGCAAAAAAGGACACTACAAATGTACGCCCAAATTCAAGAAATTTCTTAAATGTTTTCTTACTGCCTAACTGCCTATAACCTATTAGTTTTATGTAAAATAAACTCTCTGTACATGTAAAATAAGGTACTGAATACCGACATTACCAAGCAATTGTATGGATCGTGTACAGTCGCCGTACTGCCACATTTGTAGTATTAGTAACAGGTACTCTAGGCTTGAGAATTTTAGGGAAAATAATAGATTCTAACTTCGACTGCGAATCAAATTTAGATTCTATAGGAGTAGTATGAGCCATTTATCATTCAAGTAGGGTTTGTTTAAGTAACTTGTGTCGTTTTCAAGTCAAGTAATGTGAGGAATCTAAATTATATGATGATCCTTAATCGTCTTTAATTTATGAAGATTTTATTAATTGAACGTCACGTGTAGGTAGGTTTTAACTTTGTAATGTTGTAAGATTTATTTATTTAGTGTTATAATTTCAAAATGTTTTAAGAAATACACATAAGTATATCCATTTAACTCAACTATTTTTCTCAAATATATGGTAAATATACTTATACATTTGTTCAGCGTACTTACTAAACCGAGATTTACAACTCAACCTGTCATATTTTATTCGCAGTTTAACTTTTACGAACATGTATTAAATTTGACTTAAAGCGCTACGTGTGGTTATGACATAAGAGTGACAGAATCATTTCAGTATAGGTAATATTTTGTGCAAAATTATTAACCCTAAAATGCATATACCTATCTTCGAGGACAAAGCCGTTGGTGCCCACTGTACAATCAGTTAAAACTTAAGTCTTCAATTGCGAGTATTTAAATAAGAAACATTCCATGGAACTTTTAACCGAAAAGAGACAATGATAACAATCAAAGGTCAGAATAATTTAATCCAATCGGATTCTAACGCAACCGCGTTAAGAAAAGTACCGTATAAATAGATAATGCGAACGCTAAAGCGTATGTACACGCTTAGCTTGTTGGCACTTGTCGAAAATGAATGTTCAAACAGATAATTGAAATGCTTTTTTAATTACACCTGTCGACGTAAGCTTCTGATTTCAAATTAATTACCCGACGGCATTTGAATGTTGAATAATGTTGTTCGATTAATTTTACCGATTCACTCAAACGGAGTTTAGAACTTTACGTTACGTCAATCTGAAATGTTTTTAGATTTCGAAACTTATTTCTGAAGATAGATAAATATAAAATAAACGATCAAAAAGAGTGTTCATTGCTATATTGCATGCGTTCTTTACGTATTTACTTACGACCATTTTTCGTCTAGTCTGTAATCTATAGTAAACACAGCCCAATTTGGTCGTTCCGAATGCGTGTTTAATTTAATATGTATAATTAAAATCTCCAATAAATTAATAAAAAATGTCCATGGAACAAAAGAGTAAAATTATTATTTTATAAGCTGTGCCAAATATCTAAGTACCTATAATAAAATTGTTAGTAATAAAAAAATAAAAGAAACCAAACAACTCCATTTCTTTTTCCTTGGCTTTTGCACGTGATTCGAAATGCTAACCAAATAGACGTGATGTAATTTCGCGAAAAGGTTCCTATTGACAGTATTGACGGAGACCAGCTAGCAATACAACGGCTAGCATACACGAATTTTGGAGATGAATTCGAGTACGAATACGAATCGAAAACGACCGTATTTGGATACTGTACGTGAATTTCGAATGCGATTTTTTGAATTCGAACGACCACAGCTCGATAGTAAAACCTACGTCGCGATACAATAAGTGCGATGCGTGTAATCGAATTTTGTACAATACCTACTAGAAATTAATTTAAAAAATCCTGAAAATACTTACTAATATTTACAGAATGTCTGCATGTAGGTAAGTACTAATAGATCAATTTTACTTTTAGATTTAAAACCCGAATTAAACATTACCTGTCATTTCAAACTAAACCAAAATTTGGAATTATTATCTTCAATTTTGACTGAGAAGCCGAGATAGTAATTAAAATATTCTATAATATGTTACTTTAAGTTTAACTTAAACATGTTTATGTTATAAAGCCTATGGGGAAATCAATTCAATGTAAAAGGGAGAAAATTAATTAAAAATAATTTACAAAGTTTATAAAGATTCAGTTGATGCTGATATGTATGATAAATGGGAACGAAGGGAAGGTCGGAACATATTAAAAAATATTCATTTTTGACGGTGGGTACCGGTGTTGTTGCTTTAAATTAACTGCCAATTTAACACACTTCAGTTATTTTTAATAAAATTAACAAAGGCCCTCTTATTATCTCGGCGGTGTATCAAAATTTACGAGCGATCAAGTAGGTATATTCAGTGTTTTACAATGTTACTTAAATCTTCAATTACCATTCATTACCATTTTGTAATAATTGATTATGATGGGTAACAAACAAAATTAACATATTTTATTTTTAAGTTATGATAAAAAATTACTTATTAATTATTGCTATATGGATTATCAGATAAGAATATGAACTTTTTCACAGATATATAGGTATTTCATGTACAGTCACGTCTAAAAATATCTGACCCCCCCTGAAAACCAACTTCACGGTGTCCGATTGACCTGATATTTCAACTCAATCGGACACCGGGAAGTTGGTTTTCTCGAGTGGGGGGGTCAGGTATTTATGACGCCTAGGGGTGCAGATATTTTTGGACGCGGCTGTACAGACATCGATTAGTATTATTGATAGATTTATTAAAAGAAAGTATGTATCGAAGACTATGGAGACTAGAAATTTCTAGCTGCTCTCCTTGCCTATAAGCAAATCGTAGTATTACTCCAACACATAAAGGTTTCAACGGAAATATTAATTTCTACTACACACATTTCTTTCGAACTTTAAATTTTAATTGGGTGTTTAAGACAAACGTAAGAATAAATAGATTACGTTTTGTAATCAAAAACTTTATTAAATTAAGTACTAATAATACATCGCAACAAAAAATATGAGAGCTAAACTTTTCAAATGAATGCTACAATTTCTGAGAACAAAATAAATATCATTCATGATACCAAAGAGGCACCCAATATCTGTTTGACTTACAAACGGTCAAGTGGTCATTTAGAACAAAGACCAAGTTTTAATGCTATTTTTAAACTGTCGGGATACAACCATAACACCATTAACAACAAAAGATATTAAGTATATTATTCCCTTGGTGGTTGGTCGACCATTAAAGTCATTTTCTCTTCATAACTAATTAGCGAGTTCAAACAACCTTTACCCTTAGTCCCTTACTAGACGATTCCCGCGGCTTTGCCCGCGGAAGAGTAAAATTCATCCCAGGGGAACCTATAAACGGGATAAAATCTATCCTATGTCCTATTCCTAGATTCAAACTATCTGTGTGCCAAGTTTCAGCTTAATCCGATCAAACGGTTAGAGCGTGAAGGAGGGACAAACATCCAAACATCCAAATATCCAAACATCCTTACAAACTTTCACATTTATAATATTAGTAGGATTAGCGAATTAAAACAAAAACGTTTTGTCTATGACCATAGATATAATCAGGGATTTCCTCAAGTTTGAATTATCAAATATTACGCATCAAATTATGTATTCAAATAGAAATGGGTGTTTGCTTTGCCTATTTTTCTACTGCGCCATAAGATGTTTTTTTTTTGTTAAGAAACTTAAATTCCTAATCAAATAACCGTTAAAGTTTTAAAAATAAAAGATAAACTAGTTTTAAACTAGCACACGGTAATTATAATAGATATTATATCTGTAGCTTTAAGTATTAGCATCTTGATATTTTTTATCCAGTTTTTTATTCCCATAAAAAGAAATTGAATCCTATCAAAAATTCTTGAACGAGTCTCTTGTTTTATTATCGACGTTTCATCATTATTGTCATACTGGGTTTTAAATTTCGAACTTCACTGATTTAGGTCATGTTTACACAATACTTACATCCAGTAGACTAATATATAGAGATGAATTATCACCATAATCTAAAATACAGATGACTAAGCTAATTTTTAATTCACGAGAGAGTAAATGCTAAGCATTCAATAAGACTTGAATCTAGTTACACTTTTGCGAATCGTTCTTAATTTATTTATGCCACACCTTTCAGGCGGTACCTCCCATTGATGTTTTGTAATTGCATCTCATTCAATTTGTCGCAGGATTCAAGGGCCATTACACGATGAGGTGTTATCTGACGAGAATCAATCTTCCGCTGAGTTACTACCATCTATTAAATTGAACTTTTTAAAGCCTTACTCAGCTATATCAATGTTATTATTATTCAAAATGTCAGTACGAAATAACATAATAAAAAAATCATAGCAAAGTTATAAAAATCTGCTGTACTTGCTACTGCTCTTGATTACTAGGAGTTTTTTTAATGATATCTTTGTATCTTTTATGGAAACAGTCTACAAACTAGCAAAGCCACCTAACGATACCTACATTATCGTCGCCTATAAATAATATCAAAACCATCAAAGCGTTGCGAAGCTAAAAAGACTTATAAAGAAGAATTCCAAAAAAAACAGCTTTTTAAACGACGTACTAAAGAAATGAACAGTGGTCTTTCTTTTAGCAATACATGACTTAATTTATTCAATTGTGTACTTCGCATTCAGCGTTAATTACAGTTTTTCTTTTAATTAAAAAATAATGTTCCTGACTGAGTTGCTGTTATTTCGTAAAATGGATACAAAAACAAAACGAATGAAATTATTTACGATAGAAAC
>LGAG01000480.1:6958-18325 GCA_001278395.1 Lerema accius
ACGAGATATTTCTTGTAGGAATCTCATCAGGATTTCTGCTCTTTTTAGTTGGCAACGAACCTTCGATCAATACAATTTATATGGAGGTAGCAATAAATTAACTAACTTCATACTGATTCGAAACCTCTTAAAATAAAGATACCTCCGATCAATTTACTAAAATATAGTGGTAGGGTATGCAGATAATGTATGAATGCTGTACCATGCAGGTTGTTGAGCTCGGCGGGGTCGGCTCCCACTGCGGCCGGCGGTAGTGCTGGCGCAGCGTCTTGTACCACGGCAGCGGCTGCCGCGCCGCCGTGCGGTTCAGAATGTCCTGGGCACACATACAAATATGTCACCACTCACTCGACCTCTTATAATGATTGATAATGCAGAAAAACTAGGATCAATGAAGGTCGACCAACTGAATATCGAAGGACATAACATTTAAACAGAACATGTTAGCAGCATCTCGAACGCCACCATCAATCAAGTGTCTTCAAGCTACACAGTATTCCGGAGTCTGACCTGGAAGGTCGGCGACACGTAGAGGTCCTGGTCGATGGGGAAGGGCATGCCGAAGTTGATGTTGTGGATGAGCTTGTAGCGGCGCGTGCGCACCGCGCGCATCGGGTAGTACATGGTCACCTCGTGCAGCGACTGCGACGCGAACACCGCCTGCTGCTCGTCCACCGGCGGCTCTGAGGAGCGCACGAGTACGGTAGTAAACCACGATAACATTAAGGCGAACTCGAGACGATCAATTATATTGTGAAATGCCATATTTTACTCATTTTGTTATGACCGCCTAAGTTTGGCACTGAAATGTATCCTAACATTCTAAAGACAGACGAACTTACCCTTCTCCAATATCGGCAGCAAGCTCTTGGGCAGATCGTCCTGATAGATGTCGTTACTCTCCTCGGCTTCCGTCCGGATGCCGAACCAGTCGAGCACGGTGGGCTTGATGTCGAGCAGGCTGACCATGGCGGCCGAGGCCTGGTGGCGGCGCGCGCCGGCCGCCGGGGACGACACTAGCAGCGGCTCGCGCAGGCCGGAGTCGTACAGGTTGGTGCGGCCCGACGGGAACGGGATGCCGTTGTCGGACGTGTAGATGACGAGCGTGTCGGACAGCTGGCCCGCGTCCTCCAGCTCCTTCATCACCAGACCGACTCCTGAAGGAACGAGATGTAAGCGTTTCGCCAGATTCAACTTAAATTTTACCAAAAAATTGTGATGTGGGGTTGGGCTCACCCTGGTCGAGCCGAGACATAGTAGTATACTGCGCGGCGATATCCCGCCTGGCCGCTTCAGTGTCCTAAAATTTCACAACAAATTTAGAGTGCAGGCCTTTCGTCCTGTCTAGATATTTCCATGCCGCAGTTGTTTTGGGAACACATTACCTGCACGTGATAGGGCAGCTGCACCTCGTCCCACTGGTAGTACCAGGGCTTCCAGTCGGGGATGAGCCCCATGCCCTCCTCGCCGGAGCCGAACCGCTCGCAGAACGCCCCGTACTGCGGCTGCGAGTGGCCGCAGCGGTGCGGGTCGTGGAACCCGATGTACAGGAAAAACGGTCTACGTCAACGTGGGAAATATGCATCAACTAAGTATGAATTTTATGTCCTTTAGTAATTAAGAAGCTGGCTAAAAGATCTACCCTATGGTTCTACGTTCAACTCATTGAATTCAACTTAAAAGAGCCTAACAGCAATAGCGCGAGCTGTCGCAGTGGACGCACTTGTTCTGTTGACGGGCAGTCGCGAAGAACTGGCGCGCCAGCAGCTTGATGTGCGTGATGTTGCGGCCCACCTGGTTGATGGGGTTGTTCTCCTCTGTCTGCTCGAAGTCGAACCGGAACGCCGCGCTCGGGCCCACGTGCTTCTTGCCGATTATACCTGCACGATATGCAGCACCAATTAAATCAGTCGATGACCTCTGCTTCTTCTTTGAAACGACATCGAAAGTCTCAAAACGATTAAAAATGTGTTCGCGTTAGTGAATATTAAAATGAAGCAAGTATAGCTGTATATAAAACGAAACTAACTTCTCAGACAAAACTTAATTTGGCACTATGAAACATCTTTGCTTGTTTATTTAGTCAGCAAAATTACACTTCCTCTTATCACTCCGCTACCTGATAGTAGTGTCTGGGTGTACGGTAAGCATATTATAAAAAGTGTGTACCGGTGTAGACGCCGTGGTCGCGCAGCACGTTGGGCAGGCTGGACACGTTGTCGAAGGAGCTGAAGTGGTGCACGCCGTGGTGCAGCCCGTACATTCCGTTCTCGTGGCTCGGCGTGCCCGTCAGCAACGCCGCACGGCTGTCCCGATCACATGTGACTAATTAGTACTATTTAACCTGCTAGATAACTCACACTTTCTACGACTTTCGTGTGAACTGTAGGATGAACTTCTTGCATCAGTGTTTTTATGGGGCATTAAAAAGGCTTCCTTCTTGACCGAAACACACCGGTTATCTTGTAGAGTTCTTAATAAAGCTGGCGGTAATCACTTTACATTAGGATGTTGGTCTGCTCATTTGGTTGCTTATAGCATTAATCAAAATTCTTTTCAATCCTGATTTTTTGTTTATGAAGTTAGTATTTTTACATGACGTAGGTATTAATGCACCTAAGAAAAATGCAAGGAAGAAAAACTGGCTGCTGTGGTACCTCGGCGAGCAGCTGCTGGCGGAGGTGAAGGCATTGTTGAAGACGAGGCTGCGGCGCGCCAGCGCGTCGATGTTGGGCGTCTGGCAGATCTTGTTAAGGTACGTGCCCAGCTCGAACCCGCCGTCGTCAGCTGATCAATCATTATTTTATTGAGTAGGTACCTGCTTTTGGTGTCCGCTCTTAAATAGACGATTGCCGTTCCGTTTTAAGCAAATTAAAGCAATACTAACGCGAAAATAATTCATACTTGTCCTTGCAATCTGGAATTTAATTTTTTACCGGCTGTATGTATATAAGTAGTTATGTATTTGAAGAATTTGTTAACTTAGACACGTGTACCTACCTAATACCCAATGATAACTAAACGACAGCTTAGCGTCATACGCTAAGTATTTTTACTACCTGATTTAACATTCCCCTTTGACTTAACCTAACACTCTAATACCTACATAATGATTAATAAAGTTTTTATACAAAAAGCTTTGGAAGCCAATTAGACGTGGCTTGGTTAGATCTCTATTACACGACGTACTTACAGTTTATTAAGAGAGTTGTAGGTACTGTATTGTGTATACCGTTAGATGTAAGTTCAATGATCTGATACAGTTATCTACTGCGCTTATTGCGCACCTCTTATATTTGGTATGCATCTTATCTTCTACCCATTAACAATTAGGTACATAATGAAAACCTGTAGGTCTGGTATTATCAAAGCTCCGGTACTGATTTAATATTATCTTTTAACCAATATTATTACATTACAATACCTAACTTAAGATACCTGTGTAGAAAGATAAAAATAATTTGACCCTACTGCGTACCCTACATTAAAAATAAGTATCTATAAAGTGTATTTGTATTGTACTACGCAGTGCAACCCTAAAATGGCCTATAATTAGATAGACGTAGACGATCAAGCGGCTTGTCCTAAGAAACTACGTGTTTGTCACATACATTTAATTTAATTAAAGTTTTGTTTGAAGTGTTTGGCAAAAAAATGCATAAAAATTTTGATTGAATTTGTTTTTTATATGGAATTCATTCATGCATGGTTAAAATAAACTTTAAAAGAACGCGCCTTTACTACGGTACCGTACTGTGGGCGCCGCCTACTACAACAGCTGACAGACCCTTATCAGTTGTCAAATTATAAATTTGTCAAAGTTTTAGGCCGTCAATTTTGATTATTGGTGATTACTGATTGATATTCACTTTCGGAACCTTTGAAACATCTATTTACTTTGTTGTAAAATAAAACAGTATTACACAGTTTAATTAAAATTTTGTGTTATTTGATAAACTGATAACTAATTTACTCACCCAATAAAATGAGGACATTTTTCTGCGCACTGCTCGATAAAACAGTTGCAGTGTCAAGTAAGCACATTAATAATACAAGTGATAAGCCGGCGCTCGCCATGTTGCCCGGCTATATTGTGATTGTGAATTGAATTTGTGATTGTGACCGCCGGTTGTGCCTGACGTGTCAACGGAGTGAAGTGTGCTCTGCAATCTACGAGTTACGTTGGCATCGCGCTCGCGGGTGACGGGCACACAATATTTGACTGTGCTAGTGCGAGCTTTGCCTCCAAAATTCAAACTAAAACAGCAGGGATCGGCGCAAAGCACCGCTATCATGTCGCGTAAGAACATCCTTTGCTTATTCGACGTAGACGGCACGCTGACTAAACCTCGGCAAAAAATCACAGAGGAATTGAAAAGATTTATTTTCGAGGAAGTAAAGCCCCGAGCCGCGATAGGTCTAGTCAGCGGTTCCGATTATCCTAAAATCGTGGAACAGATGACAGGGGAGCACGTAACTAACGAATTTGATTTTGTTTTCTGTGAGAATGGTGTGATGCATTATAGGCAGGGGAAACTCATCAGCACCGAGAGCATCCTGACCTACGTCGGTGAGCACACCCTGCAGAGAGTCATCAACTTTGCACTCGGATACATGTCCAAGTTGGAGCTGCCGGCCAAGAGAGGCAACTTTGTTGAGTTTCGTTCCAGTATGATTAATATTTGCCCTGTTGGAAGGTCATGTTCACAGGCAGAAAGGGATGAGTTCTCTAGATTTGATATGGAGCATAAAGTGAGAACAAAGTTTGTGGAGGCCCTTCAGAAAGAGTTTAAAGACTCAAAGCTGACGTTTGCATTGGGCGGGCAGATCAGCGTGGATGTATTCCCTACTGGGTGGGACAAGACTTACTGCCTTGGGCATATTGTAAATGAGAATTTCAAAGAGATTCACTTCTTTGGGGACAAGACCACACCAGGTGGTAATGACCATGAAATATACAATGACCCCAGAACCATTGGTCACACGGTGATGTCTCCCGATGATACCATGGAGAAGCTCAAGCAATGCCTTAATATTCAGTGATATTGCTGTAAGAAACTAGCTTGTACAATAGTGTATATTATGTACAGACAGCTAATACTGTTTTCATAATTACCAATTACCTATATTTGTTTTTTTTTATATAATTCAATATTTAAGTATTACTTTGCTATAATACTATAGGCCAGTAATATTTACACATAACCTACAACAATAATCTTGTAGATAAAACAACATGAAAGAAGCATTATTGGAATTGATAAGGAATACCTTCAAAATGAAACAACACCATATGATTACATCATAATTCATAACTATTGTAATATAAAAATACATGCTTAATTTATAACATTGTAAAGTAATCAAAAATAGTGTGATTTACATAATAATTATCTTTAAAAATAAACAACACTTAAAAATTAATTTGTGTTGATAATAATCAGTGTCCCTCATATTTGGGTTTCCTCTTCTCCATAAATGATATCATGCCTTCTTGTCTGTCTTTGGTGGGAATGTTGATCTCATAGCACCTCTGTTCCACCTCATAGCCATCTGTGATGTTCAGCTGCATTCCTTCATTGATAGCGCGCTTGGCACAGCGGAGGGCAATAGGAGCATTAGAAGTTATCTCTCGAGCTATGTCCATTGCCTTCTCTAGTGCTGCATTTTTTCCATTGTTTTGGGGCACAACATGGTTCACAATACCTGTGACAAATTGGTTTCACAGACTATATTTTCTTTATTTACATAGTTTAATATATGCACATAATTATTACTCAATGCCATGACACGTTTAAACAACATGGTGGTAAAGGAAAATATAAATTAGAAAATTGTTTTATATGCCATATAAGAAGTAAGGCACTATAAGCAATACAATAAATGGATTTATATACAAATGTTCAGTCTAATTAAAACAAATTAATGCTGATAAGATAACCTTTCTAGAGTAGGTATTATAAAGTATGTCTGTTACTAACCAAGCTCCTTGGCTTCTTTTCCATTCACTATTCTAGAAGTGAATATCAACTCCTTAGCTATGTTGGGGTGGATTACTCGGGGAAGCCTTTGGGTGCCTCCGGCTCCAGGAATCAGGCCTCGTCCTGTCTCCACCAATCCTATCTTGGCTGACTCGGAAGCTATCCTGATGTCACAGGCCAATGCCAGCTCCAGACCCCCACCGACAGCCACCCCATCGATAGCTGCAATAGTTGGCATTGGCAAATCTTCCACTTGTATAAATGTTGCCCTGAGAGCTCGGACGAAGCTGGCTACCTCATCTTCATTCATTTTAAATCTCTCTTTCAAATTGGCACCTAGAATGAAAAATATAAATTGTTTTTTTTTTATTTAATTCTCGGAACAATCTGTTTTACAGTAGTCAAATGGCATGCACTCTCCATCCTAGTTACATTTATAAGGTCTTGAAGAGCTTTTGCATGGAAGTTTTAGAGAATTCAAGTAGGTATATATGAAGGAACAGAATGAAAAGCGAAATACCAGCGCAAAATATTCCAGGAACTAAGCTGTGCAAAATGACTACAGATATTTTAGTGTCTTCCCTCAGGAGGTGGTTGAGTTCGCGCATTGCCTGCACCAGGTCTGAGCTCAGCGCGTTCTTATTGCTGGGGCTGTTGAGGCCGTAGAGAGCGATGCCCTTGTCGGCTCCGCTCAGCTTCTGAAACACTATCCCCGAGTTCTCGACCGGTTGACTTATTTGTGTAGACAGCAAGCGCAAGCTGTGCACTTTACACAAAAGTTTTATTACACTTTTTCTTGGCCCGATCATAATTATTAATTTCAGTATGGACTACGAGGAGTTGAACTTCATGAATTAAAAAAGTTTGTTCCCTTATCAGGAAGCAGCGATAAAAATTGATAAGGAAAAGAAGTGTCAGGAATGTCAACATTGTTGATATTTTGATCTCAACAAAATACGTATAATAACGAATTCCAGAGAATACACTGGAGGATTATATTGTCTGTATATCGATTCACTATGATAGTCTGTGGCTTTTTGTTTATAATTTTGATTTGGCTTAAAGGACTCGTATCCAAGCCATAAACCTTAATAAAAAAAAAATTGTTTTGTTTAGTCGTCATCTATCACTTGTCATTGTCAGTAAGTTTCAAATGTCATGTGTTATACCAAACAAACTCCAACAAATTTCATTTGAGGTTATGTTGTTTAGTAATATTAGAAGATAAATACTTTAATTAAATGAGAACAAGAGTATTTCCTGGACTACGGAATTTTACTTGAATGAAAGGCTTCGAGAGATAAATGAAAATGGTTCCAAAGCCATTCATTTGTGATTTAGATTCGGATACAAAAACCACTCTGAAAGCGTATCTGTTTAAAAATGTTAAAAACTTGGACGATATAAGGAACAACATAGTCAAAGGTGTTTGGAACTGCGCCGCAATAAAGCCCAGTTTAATACTGGACATGCTCCAGGTGTCGGTGGCGGCCAACCGCGCCGTGCTGGCCGAGAACACTCGGTGTATGGTGACGCGGTCGGTGTATGCAGAAATCCTCTTCAACTTGTCACTATCCAAGAACATATCACAAAGTCTTACCAAGTTTGGTATTGAAAAGGACAGTAGTCTTCTTGTTTGTTTTCTTGTAACACCTGGGAAAGACGACAGTGAACAAATTGTAAACCAAGTAGACGGAGAAATGTGTCCTATAGATGATTTACACAACTTCACTAATATGAAAGATTTAAAGACTGTCTACAAGCTGAATAATGTAAATTGTTTAGATGATTACCTTGATGTAATTGTTAGTAGAATGGTGACTAAGAATTTTGTTTCATATTAGGTAAATTGATATGAATATTTGTTAACTTTAACGAGATGTGTTTGTGTGATAGATTCTAAAATTTTTTAATGGTTTCTTGATAAAGGAACGAACACATATTTGTATCATTTTATTTCAACAACAACAATTTTATTATGTAAAATGTACAATTAAATTACATATTGTAAAAGCAATGATCAATTATATTTATAGACAAATGCAAATTTACACAACAACTCTTGTTCATTGTCGTCACTCTGTCCTGCTGACTGCTGCAGCAGGCCATTCACCTCCACTTAATTATACATCGGATGATCGGCAGCTTCATCACCTAAACATCACATTACATGCCTTGGAAAATTCCCATTGTCATATTGTTAATATGTAACCCTTTAACAATATTTTTAAAACATAATTTCAATTTCATATTTCAAGTCTACATGTTTTCATTATTATTTATAATACTTTTAGATATTTTGAAAATACACTATTGTAAAACTTTCTAGGTTTTTTTTTAAAGCGAAAGACCAATGAAGATAATGTTCTAACTCCTAGTATTCCATTGAGTTTATTATAGTATAGTTGTCTTCACTAAGTTAGCCAACCCTATAGACCAGAGATTGTTAAAAACTGTACAAAAACTCTAGTCCATATTATTGTTAGGTATGTAAGCATCCGATTATCCGATCACTACTAACAATAATGCAGTTATGGCCTCACTTACATAGTTATGCTATTTCTTTATTTGAGAAGATTAAACTTTTACATATTTGTTCAAACCCAATTTGTAAAGTAACTAAATTTAGTCTACAGTTAAGCTACATTACTGTTGCCTAGTGACCACAAGCTACCGTACATACGGGTTCATCTCATCACAAAATGCTACCATAATAAAATAAGTGAAGAACACAATAATTAGCTGGTTCATAATTAATCTTACTAAAATAAAAATGGCATCTAGTAACTATTGAGTCTTAGGAACTTTCTGATTACTAATCACATAACATTTCATTTGAAAATAAAGCATTTTATAATCCTTAAAAATAATCATGACCACGTTTAGTACGGACCCGGGGGCTGCGGGGCCGGGCGGCCGGGGAGCCGATGCCACACTATGATCTAAGTAGTAAGTATATCGTGTAGCACCTCCTGAACACTTCGTCGATAACATGTGCTACGTAAAAATTCATAACATTTCACTAAATATAAAACGCTCAAATAATTGTCTAAACACTTACAGTAGGAAATGTTACAATCATCATCGTTGACTTAGTTTCAATTATTAGAAATGGTACTAGTATAGAGAATAATGTACACAATTGTATGAAGTATTAGAGAAGTGAGATTTTCATAATTAATCAAATTGACAGTTGTAACATTCCCCGGCATTACAACTGGTAAATTGCTTCATGCAACATTATTTTACATTTAATCAGCTATCACTAAATAAATTAACTATGTACTAATATGTATTGCATTTGTGGTATAACATAGTATAAATACTACACGTATTAAACAGTGTTCCATGACAAGTGTAGAAAATGGTGGCTGTGGGTAAGGATGATATTTTATTCTGTAATTTACTTTTTACTGATTTAGTTTTAGATTTTGTCAGATCACAATTCAGAGTTCGCGTGGGGTTAAATGTTAATCTCTACTTTTAGCACTGGGAAGAGTTCAATTACAGTCTATAAAATTAAGATAAACTCAATAATCAGATAAACATCAACACAAAAAGATATAATGCAATGGCTAAAAAAATCAGAGCACGCGAGTTATGTCGTTAAGTACTCGTATTTCGTCAGTGTCACAGACCTCCGCCTGAACACTTTTCACGGAACACTGTACATTAAACATTAATCATATATAGTAGCGCAACTAACCAACGCGGGATTATTTACATTCACTTAAAGCGTACGACGTTGTGGTTAATATGTTGGAGTGACGTCACGAGGTCCCGATCACCGTCCAATATCTACAACTAAATAACGAGGGTTCTGTCCGAGCTGCTCTCACGACACGGACCGCATGCCTGTTATACACCTAATCTATATCTACAAGTGGAATAGATTACTGCAATGTTTGAGTGCAGGCACTATAGTTATACTACCAGCGGGTAGAACATTGTATGTAGTAGCGCGGCCGCGACATACTGTAACATTCAATAGTCTCCGTTCGTGCAAAGTGTTAGAGTCCACACTCGCTCGCACCTCACACGAGGCGGGCGGCCGTAGCACCGAATTATAGTACTATTATACATACAAACGTGCAGACTTCGCAATTGCTCATAGAAAATATAATTAATGATAATTTTACTCGCAGACAAAGGCTCAAATCGTATCACTCAAGATTTTACGTCAAGTTCATATTTGCCTTTGGCACTACATTGGAGATCTCTAACGGAAAGGCAGCCACTTGTTTATTATTTACAGGAGCACGCCGCAGCAGCGTGGCGCGGCTCAGTACTGGACGTCGCGCGCTCCACAATCGCCACAGTATTTCAATCGATTTCTGCTTCATATTATCATTTTTGGCAATACAATGTACTATGTCGTAGTCTATTTATGTATATAGTGTGACCATAAATGTTACAAAGTGTATGGTATGTGTATCGTGTGAGGCGCGATGTGTCGCCAGCACTGAAGCCGGCACATGCGACGGTCTGCGGGCGGCGACACGGATACACTTCCTGAAATACATAAACAAAATATTGTAAGACACATATTATAATCCGGTCAAGTTCGCTAGCAAAAAAGCAAGTTAGCGTAAAAAGTACGAATGTTAGGGACACGATTACTATGAAATTGTCTTAACACGATGATCGTGATTTTAGCAGGCTCTTCGAGACTTTAATTGTATGAAGCGGATAGCACGCACCGAGAACGTGCGTTTGTATACGTTACGTGGTGATGGTAGGTAATAATCTGTGGTGGTACTTTGTAGTGTGTAGCTAAGGTGCAATTATATAAGTAAGGCTTATTCATGTATTTTCGGGAGTAATAATAAAGTATTCAACGGGACAACACGTCTTTCAATTATCGCCGCTGCGCCGCACATCACAACTTACCGTGACTGATGTGACCGATGTCAGTGTTGTGTCTGGTGTCGATGATGTCAGGGGTGTCGGCGGTGTCAGTGGAAGGGCAGCGCGCGGACACAGAGCGGCGGTCACCGGCGCGCCTCCGACACGTACACCGACACCGTCAGGTCCTTGGCGCCCACGCCCAGCGCGCACCTGCCCATACACAAACAAACACACACATGAGTACTAAAGTCGGGTATGGTAACGACAGCGCGTAAGATTTGGGGGAAGAAGCGTACCGCAGCGGGTGGAAGGCGAGACAGGAGACGGGCCCGATGCGCGCGCCCATGAACCCCTCGTGGAACTTGATGGTGTTGAGCAGCCCGCCCTTCAGCTCGTAGATGCTGATGGACTGGTTGACCGAGCCGCTGTAACAACAACACACACACTCGTCAGTACGTGCCATCGCTAGTGAACCGCACAGTGCCACAAACACAATCCGCTGCAGTGTACCGACCAGGCGACGAGCGGCGCGCGCGGG
>LGAG01000480.1:22146-33364 GCA_001278395.1 Lerema accius
AGAATTAAATTTACACGTACAAGAAGTGTATAATGCTAACTTACTTGCCTGGTATGCGTTATAAATAGAATGAATTCATTAGTCGTCTGCTGGCAGCGCACCCACCTCGTAGTCCTTCTCGTGCTGGTCGGCGAACTGTCGGAAGTTGTCGACGATGACGCCGGCGTTGGAGCAGTCGTACACGTACAGCGACGGCGCGCCCATCCACGTCTGCAGGTCGTACATCGACAGCGGGATGTACTGCGTGTACGCCTGACCGACACACACAACAAGATGTTAACACACATCACACCATAACATCACGGAAGCGGAGAAATCCCATTATCATTATGAGTTCTTAGATAATTACATTCCTTGAAAATTCCTTCATAAATTAAAGGATTTAATTTGATCATAAATCAAGTATGTAGCACAACTTCCCAGTTTCCTCCTGGAGTAACTCATAATATAACTTCTATCCAGTAAAGTATTTGATAAAGTATAGATTGTGAGTATTACCCTGTTGAAGACCCATATCTCCCCCTGCGAGGTGGGCTTGGGCACGCCGTGGCCGTTGTAGTGGAACAGCACGCGCTCCTCCTTCGCGTTGCGCCGCAGAGAGCAGCACAGCTTCTTCAGCTGACAACACAAACAAATATGTTACCACTTACTGATACTCTAAAATACAAACAGATTTTTACTGTAAAAACACAATTATTGCTGCCACTCAGAAAGTTTCTTTGTGCCTATAACTAAGACTCTTATGTATATCGTTATTGTTTACCTTGTTGGTGTAACTATTAAAAACAAATAAGTGTGTAGATCAGTTACATTATACAGTACCTTAGTATTAAATTTGTCGTAGATTGGCACATCTAAAATTAGTTATAATTTGGGACATGTACTTAGCAAGTAATAAGTTAAGTGTGGTACAAGGTCGCGGTGTTATTAGCGCAAGGCCGCCGGCCGGCGCGCCCCCTAATTAGCTAATTGGTAACGAAGCCAACGCCCTCGCCGTCTGCACTACCTTCCAACTAATCATAATTTAAATTCTAGAACCGAACAAAACAACTATCCACCTCTTAAATTATGCCACATGTCATCCAAATAAATAATACAGCATAATGTCAACCCTATGTTGACTCTACTCCAAATGAACTTAACATTGAAACAGGAGTTTAAAATAACCTTAGTCACAATATATAACAGTTTAAGGAGGTATTCCAAGCATTAGGGCAAGTACTCATTACAGAGTTAGGTATGGTGGTGACATACATCCTCGCTGGTGGGGTCGAGCGCCTGCTTGTACCGCGCGCGCGGCTGCCAGCGCTCGTACTGCGTCTGCAGAGCATGCCCAATAGACTCCATCGCCTTACTCTGTGACTGCGAGTTGGGGTCTAACAGGAACAACAAAGGATTATTAGCCTAACATTTATGCTGTTCATTCTGACACAGTATCAATCTATCAAAGGGTATTATTATCACATACTTTTTAAACAAAAACAATGTTTTATCTAATATTACAATTTCATTTTATAACTATTTTGTCACTAAGAGGTCATGACATTTATAAATATAACTTTTGTGAATTAGGTATATTGTATTATCAGTCAAATATTGCTGAAAGTCACCTAAGATATGAGTATGATTACTTCTTACAAAATTATAATATATTAATGTTGATCATACCTCCAAGTGAAAAACAATTGGATTACAAATTGTTACTCATTAATTATTAATTTAAACAAACCCTCTGACATATTAATTATAATCTTTATCTGATTGAGTAATAATTCAAATAGATAAACATAAGAAAATAATTTGGAGAGTGAATTAAAAAACAAACACACCTATCCAGCATTCAAGCCTCGCACAGGGTTGTGTCTTGACCACGTCGGGAGGATCCACCCCCAAGTTGAGGCAGAGCACCAGGGCTACACAATGTGTTTTATACTGCAATCATCAAAACAAGCAGTCACATTTTACTGGATGTAAAGCTATACAAATTTGTGTTTATATTTCAGAACACAATAACATTACTTGCTTAGCTTTTATGAATATACTGACTAATTACAAGACTTTCAGTGGTGTTATAGTCACACGAAAATGATTTTCTAAATGTGTTGAATTATTAATTCAGTAGTTTTTTTGCAGTAATTAGCTATATAAAATCATTCTTATTGCCTTCATTTACTTACTTACACCTATAAGATTAATTAATATCATAGTTTATAAACTTCTCAAAAACCGAATTTTATTTACATTTTTTGTAATTTTGATTTTAAGAAAACAGTATCATATTTCTAAAAAGAAGTCTACAACCCAAGTTTATTTGACCTATTAATCTTTAATATTTTTTATAAAAGTTATAGTTCTGGTTTTTTAATTGTATATCGTACTATACAGTCTCCATTTAGGCATTGCAGTGCAACCATGTGCGTTTGTTTTTAACGTAGTGTCCTTGCATGCAGAATGATACGCAGTTCCGTTGGCAAGCAGCCGGTGACGAGCAAGCGCTGCCGCTCTTACCTTCTCCTTGACCCTCCAAGAGTGCTCTTCGCGCTCGGCGCCCTTGATAGGCTCGTTGTGCCTCGGCTTATCGAAACTGAGAGGCTGGTCATCTTCCAAGTCCGAGGAATCACTGTCAGTTGGTTCACTGTTATTCTCCTCATCGTTAACCGCGAGATAAGGAGGCATTTCTGTCATTTTCACTCAACACATGTAATAAGTTTCACCAATTTTGAATGTTCAACACATGTAAACACTGGAGGAAAACATTTTCAAAACCTCACAGAATCATGTGCGCGTCCATTTTTCAATACCACATGGGAATAAACAATAAAGTCTGTTCCGTACTACGGTTGTAACTTGTACTGTACGTCGTACGATTCATTCATTGATAAATGTTATCATCCTGCCGCACTACACAGTCTCATTGGAATTTTGGAATTTTTTTATAAGATAAAAAAGATAATAATAAAAACCTAAGTCTGAATATAAAATAACTTTTTTTCTGTATATTTAAATATTTTTTTTTAAGTTTTTCGGACTTAGGATTTGATTTAAGCCGTTGAGGATAAAAATAATAACGACTTCTGTCTTGCTGTTGTTGAAATCGGTTGCACTGCACATTAATCTATGGGTTAAGTACCGGTATCTGTATTCCACCTATCGCAGACGACCGGTAGTTAATATTTCCCAAAAACTACATACATCATACAACAACATTGTATTGTAAATGATTATTCAGTGTGTTGCTCGTGTGTTATAAATTTATTTCGATAAATATAACTTGGTTACTGACCATCATCTGCGCATGCCATTACTTATAAAAATTAATAATTAATTAATTTGATTACATAAGTAAGTATATGACCAAGTTTTATAATAGTTATACATTTCTTTGAAAGATACTGTTTTCTGTTTAATATCTCATAGATCAAATGATATAGCATAGAGTAGTTTGCTCTATCTATGGATACTTGTACAAGCTGCAGCAATGTCAATTGATTGATTCATGGGGAATCACAGTAAAGCAGTGTTGCCCGTCGCTAAATGTTGCTACCTACAAAAGGTCATGTAAGCATTGCGTTCACGCCCCGTATCTGTTTTATTTATTTTAATTTATTGAATAAACACAAAACAGAAATCAATTATATTTTACAGCATAGAAGGACAGACATTTTATAACTGATTCACTTCCTAACTACTTTGTATACAAGTAGATCTTTAGAGAATATTTGCTAATCAATATTCATTAATCATAATTTATCATTTTAATATTTTGGCCTCAACACATTAACAACCCACTTTTGAGCACGGGTCTCTCCTCGTAATTGAGGAGGCCTAGAGCGTACTTCATCACGCTGCTCCAGTGCGGATTGGTGGAGGGGTTAGAGGCCAACCCAAGTGTCGGAAATTTGTATACCGCACAAGAGCCTCCAACTGTCACCTAACGGTAATAGCGGGGACCGACGGCTTAACGTGCCCTCCGAAGCACGGAAACGCTCAAGATATTTTTGCTACTAGCGGTCACCCATTCACCTACCGACCGCGCCCGCAGTTGCTTAACTTTGTCGATCACAATAAGGAAGGATCGACACCAGCCGCTCCGGGCTATGAGCGCTTTTAATATTTATTAAAAACATATTAATCAAGATCTTAATTAAGAATTCATAAAAAATTCGCTTACTATAGCTAGTCCTAATTTTTTTTTTATATTACGTCACCTTATGTCTATACCCGAGGTAATAATACAAAGGCTATAGTAAAGAATTTATTGTAGTCCAAATTAAATTAAACATTGTTCAGGATTATTCGTAAAAAACTACATACAATATTTGGATTAGTACATTATTCAGGTAATACAAACAAACAAGGAAAAATAATACAAGCCACCTCATACTAAAGCACCATTCGTGATAATAAATATATACCTACATTGATTAGTGTAATCATAAGCTAATCAACAATTAAAAAATACAATTATTTTACAGGGTTAATGGTTTGATAGGGAAGTATATAAATATTCCTAACTAAGAGTATGTTGAGCAAATAAGGTGGATCACATTTTGACTGCACTGCAAACACTACAGCTCTCCACCCCGCCCGGCAAGCACTCTTTATGGAATGAATGTCTGCAATTGTATACAATTAAATCTGATGCATTCGATAGGTCTTTAATAATGATACGTCTATGGCACACACAGCACAGAAATTCATCAGTCACGGATATTCCCCGCTGCTGTCCTATTATTAATTTTTCATGTAAGTCAAAATAATTTCTCAGAGTTATCACCTTGCAAGCTTCTTGAACTGACAGTTGTAAGTGGTAATTGCACATCATTTTCACCAATGACTCCTTCAAGTCCTTAATTTCACACCCCGATTGGATATTCTGAATTAGCATTCGTGGATCTACATAGTTCCCTATTCGTTTAAGTAGTAGTGAGACACATTCAGGCTTGTCCACCGTCTGTTTAATGAGATCGCTCCAGAGTTCCATGTCATTATGTTCTTGACAGAAGTTTATAGCTTGATTAATGTCGTTTAATTTCTCGATAATGATTTGAAGGGCTTCTCTGGTATTGCCTATCCGGCCGAGGAGGAACACCATCTCAGGGTAAAGATTATTGCTTTGGCACACGTCCAGAGCTTCCTGTATGGGGTAATTGTCACTACACTTTAAGAAAGGTAACAGCTTATCTCTCGCGAATCTTGCGTAAAGTCTCACTAGTTTTCCATGATAACGTCCATTTGGCTCAATTTTGCTATACGCGTCCAAATACTTAAAAAGATAAAGGTCATTTTTTTCTAATTGCTTTTCTATTACTTCTACCGGAATTTTCTTAACTAGATAAATGTCGCTCTTATCTAATCGACTATCTACCACTCCGAGAGAAGTCTTCTTTTCAGGAAGAAGTATCGAAATAGCCTTATCACAGTCGAGATTCATCAAATCTAATATCTTGTCATGTATCACAGAATACATATTGTGTTTGGTAATAAGTTCAAAAACATCTTTGTGTTGCAGTGTCAAGTAGGCAGTCAATGCCTTATCATACTTTTTTTGATAGCGATACAAAAGTGCTAGAGCTTCCAAATATATGTTTTTGTCTACTTCAGTGGACAGTAAGTGCATCAGGACTTCGTTAATCACAACTCCCGTTTTATATAAGGCTGGATTCCATTCTTTTACCAGTTTTAAAAACCCTTGAGAATCTACTTTGAGGTACTCGTAAAAAATTAGCTCGTAAATGTGCGAACTTAAGGCTTGGTCTGGATTTCGAGGAACATAAGAACTGACTGCCCTGAGTTGATTAACTTTTGCAAATTTCAGTATCTGATTTTCCCATAACACTTTGTCGTTCTTACAAATCCTCGCGCACAATATGGCCGCTTCTTCGAATAGGTTTTCCGACAATAAATGATCTAAATACTTGACTCCAACCGTCACTACGGAATGTTTTGAAGTCTTGCCTCCCACTTCTTCTAACACTGACATGGCTCTCTCGAATCTTTCGTTTTTAGTTAGCCATTTGACTCTATCGTCAATGTCGTAAGTGCTGGCAACAATTATTTCCTTCGGAGAAACTATGAAGAACCGGTTTTCCTCGATGAGCATGTCCAGATGGTAATCATTGCAGGAGTATTGTTCGTATCCTCTGATGTTTAAGCTGTCGGTTGAAATTTCACAAAATTCACAGTCTTTATAGTCGGCGACGGACAGCACGGGTCGCTGTACTTTTCCAGTTTTAGCGTCGGGTTCCTTCGGCACGCCGAGTAACACGAGCTGGTCGTCTAGCGGTCCCAGCCCACTAATGTAGTAGTCAGTTTGAAAGGTATAAACTGGATCAACCAAGTATTCTGTCACATCTCTAGTTTGCAGTTCAATTTGGCTTCGTTTACGTATTACACATATTCGAACGGTGTCAACCCATCCTATCATAAGCGTTCTAGGTGCTGACCAGAGTAAATTGCAACGATAGTCCTCGATGGACCTGTTAGGTGATTTTTCCCACTGAATGAGGCCGAGAGAACAACGTGCTACGAGGTCGTAAACCCGTACTCCGACCTCACAAGCCCACGCCACGAAACGTTCGTGCCAGGCCATAGCTTGCACGTTTCCTTCACATTCACATAGAACAGTACTTCGTAATCTATTTAGGAATGTCTTCTCGTATAGAGTCAGCTTGGTGTCACCTGCAATTTGAAATTGACAATGTAATTAATTATTTTATTATTAATTATTTCACGTTTGGTATTATTATGTTGTGGGTTTTTAGAAAGAAAATACATAATACATTGTTCTTTAATTTACGTAACAAAAATTACAAACTATTGTGAAATCATGGGGCAAATTACCATTATCAGTGATTTGTGCTTTATTGTTCTTCAATTTGGACAGTTCGCTTGGACAGTCACTAAACACAGAAGACACTCATAGGCCCGGCCCACAGTACAATGTCCTACCCCAGAATTGTAGATACCATTGACAACACAAATAGGCAAAGCAAGCACATCCACATTGATTATAGAAATTAGAATTCACTAATAAAATCTCAATCTCACTGGGAATCAAACCCAGGATCCACTGAACAGCAGTTCAACATACTTTAACATTACCCCATAGGAAATATCTATACCATAAAGGAATGGTAATAATATTATTGAATTCATGACTCAATTAGTTTGATATAAGTATTAGTACAAAATATATGTAAATGGTAAGTACCAAATCTCATGAAAAAGTAGTACCTGGTGACTCACACCACAATATGGTAATTATGACAACAAATAATATAATATTTGTAAAATGCAATAGACCAATGTGTGTTTTGTGTCCTTATAGTTTACCTTAGATATACACTAACAATGATCACTACAAAACCAACAAAAATACCTTATCAAGAGTATTAACAGAAATTCTTATCTCATAAAATTTTTGGCTTCACCTCATTTACTACGTGCAGTCAAGGACTTTGTACCAATTATAATTATGATTATCTTTAAGCTGTACACAAAGAAATTATTATACCATATTACAATGATGTTTTGTTAGGTGATAAAAGAACATAAATTTTTGAGATGCTAAGCCATATAGTTATAAAATATAAATCACCCGTGAGAAATCTCCTTCCAGAGCCAGATTTGAAATAGTAGGGGTCTATTGCAACAGACTTGACCAGTCTGCCTAGTGTCAAGCTGTGAGTGTTATCATCAGAGTAAAGGCCGTACACCAACACCTTCCCGTCGTCGGAGCAGCTGGCGATGTAGTCTCCGTTCAGGTCCACCGATATCTTGTTCACGGCAATGGCGTGGGCCTGCAGGTCCCTTTGGTTCTTCTCCTGAGATATCGGCACGGTGTTACCCTCGTGGTCCAACAGGTGTATGACGCCCCATTGAGTCCCGATGCAGATAAACTTAGTGTGCACGCAAATACAGCTCACTGCGTCGTTCAATAAAATGTTTTCGATGTCATTTTCCATTCGGTTGTATTTTAACTTTGGCTCTTCG
Organism: Lerema accius; assembly: GCA_001278395.1. Classification (NCBI taxonomy): domain Eukaryota; kingdom Metazoa; phylum Arthropoda; class Insecta; order Lepidoptera; family Hesperiidae; genus Lerema; species Lerema accius. The sequence goes on from LGAG01000480.1 coordinate 30,142, forward strand.
TCCGGAGTGAGACTATCGCAACTTTCAACGTTCAACGCCATGTCTCTCATTCGAACGTCGTAAACAACCATAAAATATTAGCACATGTTCACTAAATTACATGAATAATATTATGTTGTTTCCTGTTTTACATTGATTACTTTCAATATTTTTGTGTTTAATTTTACTGTTATTGTCTTACTATTACTACAGTTGACATACGAGACGTCGTTATGACATGAGACTTATCATGACGTAACGATTAGCAAGTGACATAAGTAGAAATAGAAAATCGCATAGACTATGTAATTTTATCGTAAATTAAATTATCACAGTCATCATAAAAGTTTGGACCGCAAACCTGAATGCGTAGTCATGTGCATGGTGCGCAACTATTCTGTGGAAGGACTTCAGACGATTGTGCTACTCTGTGTATATGACGCTAGGCGCGAAATTTAAATTAAGATAAAATTCTTTGTAACGCTCGGCTTTAAAATATTAGCCAAATAACGGCTAGAAACGAATGAATACCTTTTTGTTAGGCTGTGTTTGTTAGGTTAACTAACGATGAATTCTCTAAACTTTAATACTGAACATTATGATCGTTGTCTGTCACCATTTGGAAAGAAAGTACTTGGAAATTTAGTTAAGAATTTTGTTCAAAGTAAGTAGTTAATTTCAAAAAGCTGTTAGGCTGTTGTATTAAGCTGCGCCTTATTGTATTCCTACAACATTGCGATGATGTTATAAAATATTTATTATTTTAACTTTTAGGAAATAATTGCAACCAAGTTAAAGGACCAGGTCGATACAACTACGACAAAAATAAACGAGTTTTAAAGTACGTAATTAATTTTCTAGAGAATACCTATTTCTTAAGATTAAAAGATATTTCCGATTCCGACTGAAATGCTTTTGTTGTATAAGTACCTATTATTATTCATTTGGCCATTGTCTACACAATTTCTTTTGCATTTTACAGCTTTGGAGATTCACACAATACTCTATCTACAATTACATGTGAGCAAAATATACCTGGTAAAGAATCTCATAATATATTTGGTAACCAGTCAAGTTTCACATCTCCACAAGATGTTACATCGCACGTTGTGACATCTCAAGATTTACTAAAAACAGCACCTGAAGTCGGCTTGAACGATGAATTAGTAGGCGTGAAAAAAGATACGCGTAACGAAAATAGTAATGAGAAAGTTTCCGATAATATTAGAGAAGCAAAGGATCACATTGAATGGGATGATATATTTGACACACAATTATTAAACGACTTAAATGTTTTGGATACGGATTCAAACGTTAAAGCTCAAAATAAAATTACAGAAATTAGCAATTCAGTAGAATCTTGCGTTGAGAATGAAAATGGTTTATTTAAAAATAATCTAAGAACTTTAGAAACGACAACAAATACGAAAAATTCTGAAAACATGTTAAATCCTCCTACAGCGGAACAGAACGCGAATGGTTTAATATGTGATAATAGCAACGAATTGAATATATCTGAAAATTGTAGTATAAAAAAAGGAACAAGCAAACGTGTCAGTAGCAATAAGATTTCGAATGACACAGCTAAGAAAGTAAAAATTCCTTCAGCTGATTTGCTAAAAAATACTTTACGAAAGCAGACATATAAAAAAGCTGTGAAAACGTGGCTGAGCAATGTAGAACATGAAAAATTACAGAATGACAAGGAATTGCGAGGAAGTGAGGAGACCGTTGTGAAAGACATAACACCGGAATCGAGTAATCCAGAGACAAAGAAAAATAATAAAAAATGTGTGCAATCCCAGCTAACAAACAAGGGCGGAGTCATGAAATTCGGAAAGCCTAAACAAAACGACACAATAATATTAGATAAACCAAATGTCATGGACCCGACACCTAAAAATGTCGTCAGTAATGCTGGTATTACAGTCAAGGAAAAGAAAGTTAAACCAAAATTTGTAGCTCCAATAAAATCACAAATACCTGTGAAAGACATAACATACGATATTGTCGATTTAAATGATGATATTTGTAATAAGTACATGACAGTGTTAAGCGAAATAAATGATCAAGAGATCCATATGATATTAACATTTAGGTAAACTTTTTTCTTTAAAAAATATGCTTCCAAAATTCTTACCATAATTTTTTTTCAAGACTCCTTTTTAATGCGCTGGCTTAAAAAGTCATTTATTTAGGCTGCCTTGAACCAAGATTATGAATGAAAATAAAATCTTAACAAATTTATTTATTATTTATTATCCGCAGCAACGGGTTTTGCCAACTCAACAGACACTACACGGAGGACGAGTGCGCGGCAGACGGAGTCATGTTTGAAGTTAATAGCGCCATCTATTATTGGAAGCACGACTACAAAACTTATTGGTAATAAAAGAAAATCGCAAAATGGTATGCGTCGTCGTTTACTATAAATATATTTTTTGATCGAATATAATTTATAAAACCTTTCCAGTGGCACAATGGAGAAACTAATACATAACAACACAATCGTGTGCTACGATGGTAAAAACTTGCTGAAGTATTTCATAGCGCAAGGTGACATTAATGTTATAAGTACGGCGGTAAAAGTTTTGGATTTGCAGGTGAGTTGGTATGATAAATTTCGTCTTGGACTCGTAGGCATTCAGGCTTTACGTAGGTACCGATTAGCTTAAGGCATTTTTTCTTTGTTCACTTCGAGTGGGACTAAGAGGGGACTATTAATTGGTTAATAGGTCCTGTCAATAATAGATGTTAGTGGAAATATTAGCTGTTGTTAATAAGTTTGTTCCCGTAGTAAAAGTTAGTATTATAGTTCGGTTAGTAATGTTTATTATTTGTTCTACTCGAAATTCGTCAAAAGGGAAGGAAGGTATATTATTATTTCAGATCGGCGGTACCCTCATAGATCCGAACAGTCCGGTGGAGAACTTCACGAGCGTTCAGAAGCTGGTGTCGTTCGTGCCGGAGTACTCGGTGTCCACACAGTGTGCGCGGCAGAGGACGGCGTGGTACCTGGTCGTGCTGCGCGGCTGCGGACACAGCCTGCGGGCGGCCCTCGTCGATCACCAGCTCTGGAACGTGTTCGTTCAAATAGAAATGCCGGTCCTGCCGATTATTGCAGGTCAGCTTTAAAAACTCTCGTAAGGAAATTATCAAACCTGGGAGCCCTAAATGAAAGTTAGTTACTCCATCCAGCTAACCCCTCATGACCTACTTACAGCAGTCCTCCTTAATCTTCGTC
>LGAG01000480.1:48322-62235 GCA_001278395.1 Lerema accius
AAAAAAAAAAAAAAAAAAGCAAAAAAAAAAATACAGTCGAATTGAGAACCTCCTCCTTTTTTTGAAGTCGGTTAAAAAATAGCAACATATTTTTCCACTTCAAAAACTGCCTTAAATAGCTAAAAACGGAAACCGTGACAATACTGATTTCACGCAAGAGAACATGAATGATATCGAGACGTCCAAATTAAAACACGGGCATACATTAAATTAATAACCATTTGTACCAACATGCTTTCGCCTTCAGCTTAATAACGTCATAATTAGTGTAAAGTTATCAGGCAGTACAAGTGCTCCTTGCTGCCTATTAGTGAACAAATTCTCATTTGCAGCTTCTGAATGTGGAATGATTGCATATCTTTAGTTTGCTACGCTACAATGTTACATCAATCAGAAAAGTAGTACATTATGTACCTAATAATTCAGGGAAAACAAAAAAAAAACACTGCTAAAATATAGTTTAAAGTGAAAAAATATAATCCTATGTCAGTCCTACTCCACTCTCACTCTCTTAAGGGTTCGAACCTCGGTTTACGTCGTCACCGTTTGGTGGAAAAAAGGGACCTCGTCACCGCCGGCAGTGACGCTGCGTGGATGTGTCAGTGTAGTGTATTCCGGTTGAACCATCTTGTTCTGAGGGAACAATCACATCTGAACATCTGAGGGTCATCGGGGGCAATTGTCCTCTAAACTTTCATTGGGGGCATTGTCCCGTAAAACCTACATTGCTTAGTTATTTCTGTGAGTTACTTCGACTCTCTGGATGTGCCTAATCTAGCTACTTGTGGTGCTCCAGTTCAGGCCTTGTAGCGGTTCTACGTTATCTTCATATCAGATTGTTTAGGTAATGTACACTTTTGGCTTAGTAAATAGTCGTTGGTGGTTGGTTAAGCCGTTTTGATTTGCAGATACAATGGTGGAGCTTTATAGTGCACAATGCACGGGTGGTGGAGTGGCCGGCGCCAGCTTCGCAGCCGCGCTGCAGTTCCTGGCCGCCTCGCAGTGTATGCTGCGGGAGTCGTGGCCGCCGCAGGCCAAGCTCCGCAGTAAGATCACTGACTTCACACGCTTAATACTTGGACGTAGCGACTAGTATGTAGTTAATGGTACTGTTTAGCTGAGTAATAAATTTTTTGTAAGAGTAGATTTTTTAAATGTTATAGATAAAATGAGTTTCGACTTCATCGTGGTGGGTGGCGGAGCAGCAGGGTCGGTGGTGGCGACGCGACTGTCTGAGATAGCCGAAGCTACTGTCCTCCTGGTGGAGGCCGGTGGTGATCCACCATACGAGAGCATGGTAGTTTGGCGTTAAACTTTTTCTGCCGCATATTGGACAAGAGTTACCTAATTTGTTCAAATGGTTAGACATGATTACTTGAGTTACTAAATTTTTCGAACACTTTATTCACTTACAGATACCGGGCTTCAAACAAGCCATGAAAGGAAGTCAATACGATTGGAACTTCACAACCATTAATGACGGTGTGTCAAGTCAATCGCTGCAAGGTGGCAGCCAACGGTACACTTCTGGGAAGATGCTTGGCGGCGGCGGGTCCCTCAATGACATGGTCTACGCAAGAGGAAATCCGGCCGACTACGACGAGTGGGCTACCATTGCTGGAGAAGAATGGTCTTGGGATAACGTTCTGCAATATTTTAAGAAAACGGAATATATGACTGACGAAAGAATCATCAACGACCCTGAGTTACGGGAACTGCATGGGTTCTGTGGTGAACTCGAAGTGTCAGGCTTCAATGAGTCCATTTACAGTACCGAAAAATTTCTAGAAGCATTTAAGGAATTGGGATTTGGGATGGCACGTGACATGGCATCTCCTATTGGAGTAGGTCGAATATCTCACATGATAAGAGATGGCAAGCGTGATAGCACGCTAACAGCACTGTTAAACAAGGCAAGCCGTAGAAGCAATCTGTTTGTACTCAAGAATGCAACGGTTTCGAAAATTATCATAGACAAAAATATTGCTACCGGAATAACGGTAATTGCAAACGGCATTGAGAATCATTACTTTGCTAAGAAAGAAGTCATAATCACAGCAGGCACTATTAATACTGCAAAGTTATTATTACTTTCTGGAATAGGACCCAGAGACCATTTGGAGGAGGTAGGAGTAAAGGTAGTTGCAGATTTACCAGTTGGTGATAACTTACAAGACCACCCTAAAGTATACACGTATTTGGCAGCTGAAAATGGAACTTGTTTTTCTAGTCAGGAGGAGTTTTATATGGAAACTGTAAAATATCTTTACAATAGAAGCGGATATTTGTCGCAGTCAACAGATCTTGGAGTTTACATATCCTTAAATCCAGATAAGAAAAATATTCCCGATATTGCTATCTTCCCGACTTGTATAGCAGTCAACAGTGGCATGTATAAAACATGTATGAAAAATTTAGGATTCAAGAAAGACATCTGCGCGATACTAGAAGCTGAAAATAAGCAAAGAGAGTTATTGTCGTTAGCTATTGAACTTTTTAAACCCAAGTCGAGGGGTAAAGTGCGGTTAGCTTCCAAGGATCCTAGAGATGATCCTTTGATATATTCCGGCACATTTTCGAACTTAGACGACTTAGATGTCTTTCCCGAAAGTATGAATATAGCGTGGTCGATTGCAAATACCTCTTATTTTAAGACGAAAAACGCATATGTCGTAGATTTAAACATTGAAGCTTGTGAAGGTCTAGTAGACGTGGAACTACAAAAATGTTTGGCAATGTCCATAGTGACTAGTTCAAAACACTTGGTTGGTACGGCGGCTATGGGAACTGTAGTGGATTCGAAGCTGAGAGTTATTGGTGTAAAAAAATTGAGGGTAGGGGACGCTAGCGTCATGATGAAAGTCATTCGGGGCAACACCTATGCTCCAGTTGTTATGATCGCAGAAAAAGCAGCTGATTATATCAAACGCGAATGGTTTAAAGATTATAGTTAAACGACATAACATTGTAATATTTTCTATTATTTTATAAACATTAAATTGAAATTATAATTATTATACCTATTTCGTATATTTATTATCTATGCTAAACCATCGCTTTGGGAAACTAATGCAAAAAGTTTAATCGCGATTAACCCATTTTTAACAAGCATCCTATTTACTACCAGCCGTGGCATATCGTTTGAAAATCGAAAAACAATATGTCCCTTTCGCTGTTGAGAGTCAAGAAGAAAAAAATATTTATATCGGATACACTTAGTGGAGTAAGTATATGAAATGTACGTTTATGAAGGCCTGATTAGAATATGGGGCACCGCAGTGCCTCGTCAAGCGAGTCAAGCGAAAAGCAAGCGCACCTATATAACTATGTAATGTATCATCACATAGGCGTATTGTGAAACATTTTTGCACTGTTCTTTACTTTTCTAATATACCTTCAGTATTTATTACAGTAACTAAACGGCTAAGGTGCTTATGTATCTTGGCTAAGGTTTAGAGTTTGTGAACTTAGGGCTTGTAGACTTAATGTGTGTAGGGTTGGGTTAGTAACTTGATTCTATATGAGACCTGGTAAATTTGTAACAGTGAGCGCTTGATGATATTCGAACATTTGATCCGTAAGCTTAGTTTGGCCGATTGCTGATTCTGGACCATAGAGCCAACATTTAAGACCCAGTTAGCACGAGTTAGTAAAAACTAAGTAGGTAATTGCTAAAGTTGACTCGTACAAATACTCAAGTCAACACAGCTGAATAATTCGTAATTTGTTTATGAAATTTGAATCCCTAATAATATAATAGTCATAGAACTTACATACGTATAGAAATAATAACTGCTGTTTTGAAGTCGGTTAATAAATGTATATTATTATATATACTTGACTTGAGGACTCGCTCGGCGGTTGAACTTCCACTGTACTCGTAACTTTTTGTGTCTAGATTCCGATTGATAGGGTCAGAAATATGGAATATGTGTTACAGTGTCATTTATTCAATTAGAAAAGGAACCTCTCACCTAATTATTAATTAATATCTCAAAAAATTGCTACGTATTTTCACACTGACTTGCAATATCTCATTGTTTAAAATTGCCTAAATACCGAGTTCGTGACAATATCGATTTTACGCATGAGACTTAATTAATAATACCTAGACATCAAAAATAAATACACGAGAATATATTAATATCCATTTGTACCGATATGTGGTAGTCTTCACTTTTATGTTGTCGTAATTAGTGTAATATTTTTAACCAGTACAAATACTCCTAGTTGCACTTTGATTTGCAGGTACAATGGTGGAGCTTTATAGTGCACAATGGACGGGTGGCGGAGTGGCCGGCGCCAGCTTCGCGGCCGCGCTGCAGTTCCTGGCCGCCTCGCAGTGTATGCTGCGGGAGTCGTGGCCGCCGCAGGCCAAGCTCCGCAGTAAGATCACTGACTTCACACGCTTAATACTTGGACATAGCGACTAGTATGTAGTTAATGGTACTGTTTAGCTGAGTAATCTATTTTTTGTAAGAGTAGATTTTTAAATGTTATAGATAAAATGAGTTTCGACTTCATCGTGGTGGGTGGCGGAGCAGCGGGGTCGGTGGTGGCGACGCGACTGTCTGAGATAGCCGAGGCTACTGTCCTCCTGGTGGAGGCTGGTGGTGATCCACCATACGAGAGCATGGTACTTTACATACGTTAAACTTTTTCTGCCGCAAATTGGACAGGAGTTGCCTAAAATGTCTAAAAGCTTAGACATGATTACTTGAGTTACTAAATTTTTCGAACACTTTATGCACTCACAGATACCAGGCTTTAAACGGGCCATGAGAGGAAGTCAATACGATTGGAACTTCACAACCGTTAATGATGGTGTGTCAAGTCAATCGCTGCAAGGTGGCAGCCAACGGTACACTTCTGGGAAGATGCTTGGCGGCGGCGGGTCCCTCAATGACATGGTCTACGCAAGAGGGAATCCGGCCGACTACGACGAGTGGGCTACCATTGCTGGAGAAGAATGGTCTTGGGATAACGTTCTGCAATATTTTAAGAAAACGGAATATATGACTGACGAAAGAATCATCAACGACCCTGAGTTACGGGAACTTCATGGGTTCTGTGGTGAACTCGAAGTGTCAGGCTTCAATGAGTCCATTTACAGTACCGACAAATTTCTAGTAGCATTTAAGGAATTGGGATTTGGGATGGCACGTGACATGGCATCTCCTATTGGAGCAGGTCGAATATCTCACATGATAAGAGATGGCAAGCGTGATAGCACGCTAACAGCACTGTTAAACAAGGCAAGCCGTAGAAACAATCTGTTTGTACTCAAGAATGCAATGGTTTCGAAAATTATTATAGACAGAAATATTGCTAAAGGAATAACGGTAATTGCAAACGGCACTGAGAATCATTACTTCGCTAAAAAAGAAGTCGTCATCACAGCAGGCACTATTAATACTGCAAAGTTATTGTTACTTTCTGGAATAGGACCCAGAGACCATTTGGAGGAGTTAGGAGTAAAGGTAGTTGCAGATTTACCAGTTGGTGATAACTTACAAGACCACCCTAAGGTATACACGTATTTGGCAGCTGAAAATGGAACTTGTTTTTCTAGTCAGGAGGAGTTTTATATGGAAACTGTAAAATATCTTTACAACAGAAGCGGATATTTGTCGCAGTCAATAGATCTCGGAGTTTACATATCCTTAAATCCAGATAAGAAAAATATTCCTGATATTGTTATATTTCCGAGTTGTATATCGATCAACGGTGGTATCTATAAAACATGTATGAATCTAGGATTTAAGAAAGACATCTGCGTAATACTTGAAGCTGAAAATAAACATAAGGAACTGTTATCGTTACCCATTGAACTCATTAAACCCAAGTCAAGAGGTAAAGTGCGGTTAGCTTCCAAGAACCCTAGAGATGATCCTTTGATATATTCCGGCACATTTTCGAACTTAGACGACCTAAATGTCTTTCCCGAAAGTATGAATATAGCGTGGTCGATTGCAAATACCTCTTATTTTAAGACGAAAAACGCATATGTCGTAGATTTAAACATTGAAGCTTGTGAAGGTCTAGTAGACGTGGAACTGCAAAAATGTTGGGCAATGTCCATAGTGAACACTTCAAAACACTTGGTTGGTACGGCAGCTATGGGAACTGTAGTGGATTCGAAGCTGAGAGTTATTGGTGTAAAAAAATTGAGGGTAGGGGATGCTAGCGTCATGATGAAAGTCATTCGGGGCAACACCTATGCTCCAGTCGTTATGATCGCAGAAAAAGCAGCTGATTATATTAAACAAGAATGGTTTAAAGATTATTGTAAAACGACCTAACAATGTAACATTATCCATTATAAACATTAAAGTATAATATATTGTTTTATCCATGTTTATTAACTACTCATCACCCTCGAAATATTTATGATCAGTAGTTTATACTTCACTGAAATACAGTATTTCTTGTAGTACCTAACTGCTAAAGCACATAGTTTGGCTATGGTGTACAGTTCATAAGAATAGGGCTTTTAGATATAAGGTGTATAGCCTCAGAAGCTGGTGTCTACATGATATCTAATATTTTTTGTTAGTGCGGTCTATAAGGTCTCGTCTTGGCAACATTTTACATACAAATGATTTTTAATGTTTCCTTGACAAGGGTCCAATTCAAGAAGTGTCTTGAAAATTGATTATAAGTTTATTGAAGTTAGAAACGTGAAATAAAAGCGATGAAGGGCATAATAACATTGATGCTTGACAATCTGGAACAGTAACAATAATTCACGATTCGGTGGGGGCATCGTCCCTATAGAAAGATAAGTACTCGAAAGAATGTTAGTTATATAGAATATGTAAATGGATTCGTCTGTAACGACCTCTGATAGACGCAGCAGTTGTTCAGATGCGCCACGCGCTCCATTGTCCTTAAACCCACACATATCGGTCACAAGCGGCGTGCGCTCGTCCGTGTCCATTTCCATTCTCTTATGTAAAGTAGCCAGATATCTGATAACGATTGGCATCGATAATATGACAAGGCGTTTCACGTGGACTTGCTTCAAACGACTGATTTATTAAATGAAATTGCCTGTATCTGAACTAAACATCTTTTTCTAGCAGAGAAAGTACATGCACCAACTCCACTCCAGCACGCTGCTCCAATACGAACTGGTGCAGGTATTAGTGGTGAAATCCAGTATTGGAATATTTTATTCCACCCAAATACATTAGGCGACCGGGGCCAACGGCTCAGTGTGCCCTCTAAAGAACAAAACCGTTTAAACATTTTTCCTTTAGCGGTATTACATCCAATCTTCGAGTACTCCTACAATTACTTTAAGGAGACGTCAACGATGTAATGATCTCAAACTAGATGAGATTCGGATTTAAGTTTTTTTTTAAAAGCCTTCTGCCTCGAAGTTCCATCTATGGAGCAGTTCGGTAGTAGCACTAGCATTATGATTATAGTTTACGCACGCGGTCCAAGTTTCATGACCATCATGACAAGAACCTGACGCTGATACACGACGACCTAATCAAAGTGTATTAAAAACGTGATTTGACCGTCAGATACTGATCACACATGATTATAATGGATTTAGTTTGTGACCTTCGTGTTACAATATAAATACTAAGTACCTAATTATAGTTTTATGTTTATCAAAGCTTTATTGTCTAAGGTGGACTATTTCTTTTAAGGTTATAATGATAACCAAATGCGGACATACTTATTTGTCTTAGATTAGGTAGCAAAGATATGAGAAAGTAAGACTGAAGGAAGAGAGAGACAGAGCCGTCTTTGGACATGTTAGGGCCTTGGGTACATAGGCCCCGTTGATAAGTATCTTATTTGGAAGGCCTCTTATCTGCCTCTATTGATCTTTTCCCCAGTTTCGACCTTTTTCAAGGGCCCGCATGGTAAAGGCGGAATGACTGTAAATGTAGAGCTATTGTAGGTGTGACTGGACTTTACGTCATAGATCACAGATCCATTACTTGAATATAGGTACTTCACCTACCAAATTGTTTGTTTTACGCTGTCGTCGGTATGACGCTCGGCCAGTAAGGTCAGTTTTTATATACCGACTACAAACTTAAAAAAGATTTTTTTCAATATTAACGAACCACTTACATTAGACAGAGATGATGTTGATAAAAGACTTGTCTGCTGTCGATAAAGGATGGAGTGCCAATATTTTTACTACCTATGCGTACTACCTATAATGTAGTCAGTCTTGTTTAGCTGTTGCGATAAGCTAAGCGTCCGTAATCATTATACCTACATTGTATAATAAAATCAACGGAAAGGCGCACCGCGACGACTGTAAAAACAATTGCAGGTAAGGTGTTTTCAATATTTACTCAATTTATTACATAAATAAATACTTGGTGCACTATGTTGGAAATATTGACTTATCAGTTATTACTTTGCCTCAACCCATTAAATACCCAATACAGATTTGTCTCCGTAAAACTGTAGAAACACTATCTTACTTAAAATAACGTTTCGGCACAAAAAACTCACGCTGTCATTAGTTAAATTTACCACGGCCACTCGTCTAAAATTTATTATTACATAACGGATTTCAACCATTTCAACCTGAAATGAATTAGGTATACCCGAAACTGACAATTATAGACCATTGAATTGAAATGAAAACACCAAATCCAAAACGTATAATGATTTGCTTGTTCTAAATTTAAAAAGAATACAACGATTATGAATTCTCATAAGACCAAATGTAATAAGTGCCTACATGTAGTGTGCCTATGATAGATCAATTGGGTTGAAAGCAAAGAGCATTTGAAATACACATTGTATCAGGCGTTAAGAGAGTATTAACTTAACCTCTCGGATGTGTACGTCATAATGACGTCAATCTGATATATTAGGCTGGAATCGCTTGTAGTAATAGAAGGAAAAATAAACGTGAATTATATTTTAATAGAAGCATTCCATATCGTCAAGCTTCAAGTAACGCTGAGATATTTGAACGTACCTAGTTCCTAAACGCGGACTTATAGTAGCGTAAATGAAATTTTTTTCGACTAACGGAAGTCAGTGCACTTTTCTGTCTTGATTATGTTTTTTACAAAAATTCTATTCTTTTAGCATTTGTCTATTTTCTATGTTTTCGTATATTTACAGACCGAATTCTATATCCTAATATGTAGCAGTAAGCATATTAAAATAAACTTTAAATTTCGTATGAAAATTAAATGCTCGCATTTTTAAAGTAAGTACACCTAAGTAGGTATAGGAAAATCGAATGAGTTAGTAACCTGCATAATTATGTAAAGCAGGCTACGGGTCGTGTTGTAGTGTATTACACTTATGGTTCTAATTTGAAGGTAATTAAAATGGGGGAGTGTTTCGGCGCACAATGCACGGGTGGCGGAGTGGCCGGCGCCAGCTTCGCGGCCGCGCTGCAGTTCCTGGCCGCCTCGCAGTGTATGCTGCGGGAGTCGTGGCCGCCGCAGGCCAAGCTCCGCAGTAAGATCACTGACTTCACACGCTTAATAATTGGAAATGCCGGCTAATTATACAGTCAACACTTTTTTACCAAGTGCAAGGTTTAGTTAAGATTAAGTTTTTTCGCACTATTTTTAAATCAGAATATGACGGAGTGAAAAAGAAATAAATTTCCATAGTATTTTATGCATTCTCTATCAAAAGGTTCGGGTAAGGTCAGCTAAAGTCTTTAAATGAATTCTAACAAAATTCAAATCCAACGGTAACAACTTGGATAGATGGCCTAACAAGGTATTCGATTCGATACTCCAAGTGATTTAAATTTTTCATCATCAGCCACCTACCAAATTGATACAGAATATTTTGATTCTTTGAGTGTGTATCTTAGATCAACATAAGAGACTTATCTAGTTTCTTTATTGCATTGTAGATGAATCAAGATTTGACTACATCGTGGTGGGTGGTGGAACAGCGGGATCGGTGGTGGCGACGCGACTGTCCGAGATCGCCGAGGCCACTGTCTTGCTGGTGGAGGCCGGTGGTGATCCACCGTACGAGAGCATTGTAAATTAACGTTGATTCAGTCAAATATGCTTACCACATTATATGGCTAATAATAAAAAAAAATCTTTACAAAATTTAATGCATCACCACAGTTGAATATCAACAAGCGCCCATTAATTAAAAATTGCGAAATAAAGAAACCTGCATCATCAAAATTTTATGTGTTTGCTTACAGATACCGGGCTTCATGCATGATATGAAGAGAAGTCAATACGATTGGAACTTCACGACAGTGAACGACTACGGTTCTAGCCAGGCGCTACAGGGCGGCAGTCAGGGGCAACCTCGCGGGAAGATGCTGGGTGGCAGCGGCTCGATGAATGACATGATCTATGCGAGGGGGTTCCCCGCTGACTATGATGAGTGGGCCACCATCGTTGGAGAAGAATGGTCTTGGGACAATGTCCTGGAATACTTCAAAAAAACAGAACATTTATCCGATGAAAGAATCATTAATGATCCTGACTTAAGGGAGCTTCATGGGCACGGCGGTGAGATCGAAGTCTCGGGATTCAATGAGTCCATCTACAGTACCGATAAATTTTTGGAAGCGTTTGAGGAACTAGGATTTGAGATCGTCAGAGACATGACATCTTCGGAAGTTATTGGAGCTGGCAGATTCTCTCACACCATAAGGGAAGGCAGACGACATAGCTCGTTGACAGCACTCCTCAACAAGGCAAGTAATAGGAGCAACCTGTATGTTTTAAAGGATGCTCTGGTAACCAAGATTATTATCGAAAACAATGTTGCTAGAGGTGTAAAGGTCATTGAAAACGGAATGGAGAATCATTATTTTGGTGAAAGAGAAGTCGTGATAACAGCAGGCACTTTTAATACCCCGAAATTATTGCTCCTATCTGGAATAGGGCCCAAAGATCATTTGGAGGCGTTAGGACTCGAGGTAGTGGCAGATCTGCCAGTGGGTGATAACTTACATGATCATATAATGGTTCTAACATATTTGGCAGCAGAAAACGGAACTTGTACCTTTAGTAAGGAAGAATTGTACATGGAGGCAGTAAAATATCTTTACAATAGACATGGACATTTATCGCAGTCATCAGATCTCGGAATTTATATTTCCTTAAATCCTGATACAAAAAATATTCCCGATTTTGCCATCTATCCGACTTGTATGTCAATAAACAGCGAATTTTATGAATCATGTATGACCGTTTTGAGATTTAATCATGACATATGCGCCAAAATAGAAGAGGAGAACAAACTCAGAGAAATATTAGCGTTAGCTGTCGTGAACCTGAAACCTAAGTCGCGGGGGAAGGTGCGGTTATTCTCTGAGGACCCATACGACGACCCCTTGATATATTCCGGCACATTTTCAGACTTGGATGACTTAGCTGGCTATCCGGAGGTTATAGATATAGCTTGGTCCATTGCAGGTACCTCTTATTTTAAAGCAAAGAACGCATATGTTGTTAATTTAGATATCAAAGGCTGTGAAGATTTAGTAGGTGTAGACCTGCAGAAATGTAGTGCGGTGTCGATGGCGACTTCTGCCTGGCACTCGGTGGGGACGGCCGCTTTGGGAACAGTAGTAGATTCCAAGTTAAGAGTAATTGGTGTAAACGGTTTAAGAGTAGCAGATGCCAGTGTTATGCCGAAAGTGATTCGAGGTAACACCAACGCTCCAGTCGTCATGATTGCTGAGAAGGCAGCTGACTATATTAAAGACAATTGGTGACCAAAAGAGATAATTAATAAATAAATATAATTATAGTTCTAATCTTTTGTATAAATTTGTTGTTACTAGGAAAGTAATATAAGAATTTCTTTTTATTTGTTACAGTACAATTCTTATGACACAATACAATAGCTACTAAATTAGTATTTTAAAACGCAAAACGTAGTGTTCTGGTTTGTCACGCGGTAGTGACCACTTCGTTTAAGGCTGTCATATCATTTAATGCTATACACATTCATCACGAAAGATTTTCGTCAACAATACAAATGAATGCTCATACTTGTAACGAGCACTAGTCGACAGACAGACACGACCGCGACAACCTAATTTATTAACTTTCATTTGTCATCGATACCGTGCCGTATTAGTTTCACTCCTCGAAAGGACGGGTAACGTAATTCGACGTAATGTACGCGCAATATGTGATTTGATACTAGGCCCTTTTATATTAAACGAGACGATTACGACATGCCATACGATTAATTAAAAAATTACAAATGCTTGGATTTCAGACTTTTACTTCTTGATCTAAATCACACATGGAATCGGAGCTCTTCCTCAGATCTTATTTGTCACACCTAATAATATCCGTGATTTGAATCCGGTACTAAGATCCAGGGTCATCAAGCCTATTGTATGAAGAGCATAGTTAATTTGATATCGTGCTTACTTTAAAGTCGATTGTACCTTGTCCCTGAATGTACACGACGTACATTGAATAAATAAATAAATTATTCTTATTTTATCAAAAGGTTATTTGTAAAATAAAAACGTGTCCTTTTCCACGGCCCTATTAATATACAAATGCGAAATACAACAGGCACTTGACGTTCGTGTTAACACATTGCATAATGACGATATAACCTGTCAAATACGCTTGCATATTAATCTAGCAGAATGCTTTAGGCCGTAACACTTAGAGCATGTGATATGACACACTGCATGTTTCAACGACAATTTATATGTGAGGAATGTTATATTCAGCTATATCTTGCTAAATGACATACTATAGTTTAACTTGCTTTTTACAAAAAAAATTACGCACAACGAAGACTTGTTTCAACAATTTATAGCGTTTCTGTCTAAGTACCTTCTGAGTGTTTACAATTGTAAAGTATGTAAGCTTTTAGCCTGAGATATTCAAAATACTATTACTTTTTACTTATCTTTTGTTTGGTCTCCTGAAATGTCGCACAAGGCACGGACCTTTACAGTCGCTCAATTGCTATTGCGCCGAGCGCAGTAACGTTTCTATCACAAACAGGTTGATAGTAAAAATCTTCTTACCCTATTAGTTTTGAATTATTTTTTGTATAATCGCTACAGCTAATATCCTGGCAGGTGTGACGATCCCCTCAAAGTTGTAACTTCCTGTTCACTGGCCTAGGGGAGGACGGCACTAGCTGTCGTTTCTTTTACGTCCAAATATCTATTGGATATCTGCTTACCAAATTACTAATCGACGTTTTGGTTAACCGAGTATTTGATACCATAACCATTGAATGATTTGACACGCGTCACTTTTTATTTCTAACATTCTATTGTTAGTAGTGACAGTTTCTTCCGGTAACAGCAATTTTGGAAATACAGCTTATTTTAAAATGACCTATTAAACGGTCATAAATTACTTGTATACAAAATACCTAGAAGTTATAATTCATTACAAAATCAATCA
The DNA here is from genome assembly GCA_001278395.1 of Lerema accius. NCBI lineage: Eukaryota > Metazoa > Arthropoda > Insecta > Lepidoptera > Hesperiidae > Lerema > Lerema accius. The sequence goes on from LGAG01000480.1 coordinate 61,705, forward strand.
ACTTACTTCGCCCTATCTAGGATAGCGCATAGATTTAGGAATCTACATAAATATGTGGCCTCACTTGCGTTGAGACTAATGATAAGAGTCTTTATTTTCTAATCTGCGGTAGAGTCTGATACAACGAACTCGTAGTAAGATACTACTTGTATTACACGGGTACAAGAGGCCACAGCTTCCAGCAACCATACCACCGTCTCTACGTGACAACCAGTGACCACCTGCCGCCATCATGAGTCGAAAGCGAAAGTGCCGAAATTATGACGGAACTCACGGAAGCGGGATTTGCGCCTTAGGCGCTCCAAAAATAAACTTCTCAGGTTATTATGAAGTGTGCTCTTTAGGTCAAACGTTATTTTTACATAATAAAAGTAGACAGAAATTTAAAGCAAATAAGTAATAAAATACAACGATCCGTCTAGTAGATTATCGTCTACGCGGCCTTATTTACAGGAACCAAATTATTGTTAGGAATACATCCTTACATGAATATTTGCAATGTTGAAAAGCAGGTACACGTTTAAGTATTAT
>LGAG01000480.1:62504-80373 GCA_001278395.1 Lerema accius
ATCAACGACTGCTATGGATTGACCGGCATCTCCAGCGGGTGAGTTCCACTTTACTTCAGTTGGATACGGTTTGCATCAATTTTTATGAGGGACGTTTCGAAGTGTGTCAATAAATTTTGGTTGTATACGGTTTAACAGCTTTTTCGCTGAGTGAAGTCGTTAAGGTTATTTACAAATCGATGGAGCGGTGTATCGAATCGGTAAACACAAGCTTAAAGACAACTCGTTATCGTTCATTAAAGATTTTTGCGAGACATTTAGGGCGGGCGGGACACGCGCCGGTTTCTTTCTGTTTGTGGCACTTTCCGTCCGACAGGTACTGTAAATCAATAGTTTGTATTTTATTGCAGAAGTTAATTATGGGATAAAGTAAAATAATATACTTTTACTAAAATCAATGTGCAAGGAAATATTTCTATAATTTTTGGAGTAAAGCGACGGTTTGTCTTTATGTTGGTCGTTTTGTTGTTACTAGTGTTATGTTACTAGTTTGTGATGTAGTTACATGTTTGTGATGTTACTAGTGTTAGAAAGTTACCCACCTATTAAGTATCTATAGTAGGAAATTATCGCAACGAAATTGGTAGTTTAGAGAGGAAAGTTTCTCACATCTTAAACTAAACAATAGCCTGAAAAGAATATCTAACGTGAAAAGCTCGAGTCAGTTTATTGACCATAGTATTCACTTGATCACAATGATGGCGACATTAAAGTTATAAATACAAAATTCTAATCTATTCTACTATATAGCTGAAGAGTTTGTTTGTTTGAACACGCTCATCTCAGGAACTACCGGACCGATTGGAAAATTCTTTTAGTACACGATTGTGCATTTATCGATGAAGGCTATAGGCTATATAACGTCACGCTAAGATGAATAAAAGAGGAGCAGCAATAAAAGATACTTAGAATGCATTTGAAAATGATCTCTATGTAGTCCTGAATATTATAACATGGCATACTTAAAACGTATGTAAGACGTGCTTTATAATCTAAGTTGTCTTAACCCTTTCTTGATCGTTAGTGCGCGATCAACTTTGAATGTTGTTTGAATTGAGGATGTGCGAATGTAAGGAGGTACGGTAAATTCCTATCCTACCAAAATTGACGTTGCTAGACAAGTAGTACAATTGCTTCAGTCCTTTCGAGCTTTGATGACGTCTTTAAGCACAAGTGATTGGCTTTTTTAAATAACAGTAGATTACTAAAGAACAAGTAACCCTTAGCCTACTCACAAACCTTTCAATTACGATGATAATTCACTGGAAATTCAGTATCCCGCCATTTTAAAACCAAGTTATTTACAATCAGTCATTGTGTTCGCGTATTGTGAGTCAAGATTTATTTGATAAAAATAAGTTACCGCATTACCGCCGGTTGCTGTTAACTAAGATTACATCGGTTACGAAATAGATAAAGCACTGGAGGCAGCGTCTTCATGCGCGTAACTACGTAGACACTTACACATTTAGTAAGTAGGTCCTTCAGTAGATACAATTTACTCGAAGTCAGTCACGAAGCAGAAATCGCATTGGAATGTATTGAATTTAAGCAACGCCCTTCCCCTCGTAGAAGCTGCTCAATAAACTGCCCACCGAAGGCCGGAGCTTGCATAAACAAACCTAATCTTACAATAACAAACGTGACGAGTGAAATGCCAGTATGGTCGTTGTACCTGCCGTTTTGTGAAAGCCTGGCGGTATTGCTGCAGATGATATAATTTATGTTAAAAGTTGGCTACGTCGTAAATTGAAGCAGTTACGCAATGCACTAACGCACCATATTCGAACAGAGCGTTTAATAAATTTGCCATGGCGGCGGACTGTGATGATTGATTTTGACACGCACACTAAAGGGTTAAGTAATCGGAACGATTATCTTCTTAATAATCGTATCAAAGTAATCTCAGAAAAACGTTATGTTTAATTTCTGGCTGATTACATGACGATTAGGATTTAGTTTTTGCCTTTAGCCAATTATCTATGAAATCCTAAATACCTAGTTTATCGTATGTTTTCGCAACTCACTTAACAGTAGTCAGATTCTGTCGCCTTTTATCGATGTCAATATTCTATACTACCCCAAAAAGGTCAAGACATCATGACTCTAATTTAACGGTAATTTTTCACTAAGTAGTTGATAATTTAGTTGACGCTTCCCGCCCGCGCCCGCGCCGGCTGGGCGTGCGCAGTGGAGCGCGGGGTTCCGGTGCAGCGCGTGCGCACTGCACTGAGTCTGGGATGCGCACGCGATGCACCGCGCCACCTAGCGGGACCCGAGTCATGGCTTAGGCCACTAATGCACTTGCAACTAAACTGCAGTTCTAAGTAGTAGTTTTCCAACAACAAATTATCAGTTCATTATTCTGTGTCTATTTATCTTAAGATACACTGTAAACATCGTTTATTTTGAGTCTGAGCAGTAGTATGTTACAGTTAAAATTCATTCGGCTTTTAAAATCTAAAATTCATAAGTTTCGGCACTGTCACTGACTTTATGTAGAGTTGTAAATGTTTCTTAAAGTAACAACCATTTCATATTTTCTCGGTTCTCAAACCCTACCTACTATAGAAGATACACCTACTCGAATTGTAACTGGTCTTAATTTTAATGTTTTTGTCAACAGTATTGTCTTTTAGGAATTAAGGAGAGCAATTTTAAAAGGCTTCTCGTATCTTGAGTACTTTTCCTAAGTATATTATTTCCAGGACACGGTGTCGCAAGTCTATTCCGACCCTTAGTGCAATGGTTGTTATTAGAGATATCTGCGGAACAATTCATTATTATACGTTGCTATAGAGCCTCGTAGATATGTGCAAGTCGTATTATATTACATAAACCGTTAGAAACTGTTATATTTGTGCCGGTGAGAAGATCATACCTATTATGGACAGGTGCATAACACATTTAAAGTAAATTAAACGTTAAAAGTTAGTTAAAACGTTGTCCGTTAGTATTACCAACAGCTATATTAAATACTCTGTAATCGTTCATAACATTTGCGATAGAGATGAGAATGTCAAGTCACAAGGAACTGATTAGAATCGGGTGGACAAACTCATAAACATACAAGCGTACTATGCAATTTACATTTAATTCAAAGGATTAGTCGATTGTCAACTGTCGTATTTAAACATATAGAAAAAAAAATGAATTAATTCGAATCATTAGCACATTTGTGTTCCTTTTAACATCCGCACCGTAGTGCGGGCGGCGGCGGTGGCGGCGGCTGCCTAGCCGAGTGGAAACTGTTTTTGTCGCGAGGAACGGGTGTTCGTGAGCACGCGGCTCTCGCAGTTCCGCTGGGAAACGCATCGGCGGGTACATACCGACGCATTGTTGTTACTGTCATGCAGTTGATGCAGTACATGCACAGCGACTGAGTTCGTTCACTCTTGTAGTGCTTGTATCGTCGTCGTTATTACGGTACAACTAGTAAACTATTTGACTGATGCATACGAGTGCCACTGACGTATTCGTAGCTTTGTTTAAATGTCTGTTTTGTGGTAATAAAAATAGAATCGAAATCAGGTTGAGAGGTTTGACATTCGATTGAGATTGAATGTGGAAATAACTGACAAATGTAGGGGATATGCTACTTAATAGCTGCATCAGTATCAACTGGATTAATGGAAGTTTCAAGTGTCTTAACTTCTTCCGTTGCTTGGAAGAGCAGTCTCTTAAACCTTTTTAATTTGAAGTCAGCCATAAACGATCTAACTTGATTCACAAGCATACGTTCGATCAATAAAAATTAATACTAAACGTGTCTATCGAATTTCTCAATCAAGCCCTACACGATAAAACTTGCTCGGGAAACAATTAAATGTGACATGCTGCCTGATCGTATAGTTAGGGGTTACATTCGTTTTCCTAAGGACGGGCGAACACGTCTGGAATTTTTAGAAAATCAGATTCTAAATTCTATAAGCCTGGCGCAGATGTCCGGAATTTGTTAGAAAAAGCCTGCGTAAGTTGTGTTGACGCAAACATTTCCAATAATAGAAAAAGACTTACCCCTTCTTTCAACCCCGTTCTCCCAACTAAAAGTTAAGAATCTGAAAAATTCCGGACATTTGCGCCCGCCCATAATTGACCTTGGCCAAATACTTTGATAGAAGAATCTTATGACGGACAGCGTGACTACTTACGGTAACAAGGACATGAGTTAACGTTAAAGTCGCGTCGCACATCAAAACATAATTACTGCAAGATATCGGCCGCGGCCGTTCGCTGCGTTTGATGAGATTTTAATTGTTTGCAATCAAGTTCACAGCACCTGATTTATGCAATTTGCTTGCTCTTGAATGTGAGTCTTCTATTAGCGAAGTACCGACCTTTATAATAGTAAAAACAGTACCTACTTACATATAGAAATCTAGCCGTAATTATTGCTGTTAGTTGGATGGTACGAATTCAATTTCTTCTGATACAACATTTTATAAACACACCTCAACAAAGGTTTTTTTTACAACACAACTACCTACTGTACGTCTGATACATTCGTATTGGTATTCATAATTAAGTAAGAAAGATATATCTTTCTTAGGGAAATATTAGGAAGGAAATATTAGGGAAATCTTAGGGAAATAGGAAGAAAGATATATCTTTCTTAGGGAAATATTAATTATGAATACCAATACGAATGTATCAGTCAGCTATATCATAGTCTACGTACGAAAACCCTCTGTAGTTACATAGTTCGAGCTAAAGTATTGTGTAATAGATCATCAATGGCTATCAATAATAGCTCAGACTGTGCTCACATCGGCATGTTAAGAAAGTCAATCAGTCCGCCCCTCCACGAGCGGCGAGAAGTTGATCTCGCAAGCTTGTAGCTACACGTTTTTCACCAGATATTCACCATGTAGGGTTACCAGATCCACAATTGACGGGACGCCTGACGACTATCAGGGTTTCAGACTAGAAACCGAGAAATCCAACGGAGAACACATTTATGAACACTCTGTAATCACTGAGGTTTATTTCTGAGGGTATGACGGATAGTGTTCGATCTAAGGCAATCCTAAACTTGTCCGAAAAACTATTTCCTTCTATAAGTAGTTAAAATATACACGTTAGGACCAATGTTACCAATAGCGTGGTTATCCGAGAAATACTATACCAAGGAACACTAACATAAGTTAGTCCCTGCATTTATGCTTCAGATAAGACTTATTCTACGTTAATGACATCAGCCCTTAAACATATTTAGATCCGAAAACAAACATTATCTAGACGAGTGGTCACCCTACAGGAGTGGGAAGTAGTCTCGGTAATGATGCCCTCGTGTTCATTAGCGCTAGTGAAAGCCGCTGATCGGGTGATCCGCGCTGATCGCGCTATCTTCGAATTACTCCAGCGATACACTGATAGTGCGCCCGCGCCGCAATCATTATCATTAATGATACAGAATCAGTACTGCTTTCGCTCAATCCGCAGCCGTAACCCGTAGCTTCCACGTCCCTTACGTGATCGTGATCGCGTGATGATCGTATCGTTGATATTGAGACGATGTTATGTTATGGATTTTAACGATTCTCGTTTTAAATTTAAAAATTACTACATGTAGCAGTTTTCTTATAGCATGCTTTGACGTGAATGAATCATCAAAACGACACGTCGTAACAATCGTCTTTGGCCATTTATTGTAGCTGTGTTTAACGGTTCAGTAAAGTGGATTACACAAAGTTACTAAGTATGTATGTATATTGTTTTTTTTTAAGTTACAGCCCGGGTCATTCGAGATGATATTTATAAAGATTCTTATACACTGGCATTCGAAATGGCCTTCTGAAAAATTTGAGCAAACGTCAAGGTTCACACTTTCGCGGTTCTACAATAGACACCTGACTCTGAGACTGAGAAGAGCAAGTGAAAGCAGGTGATATGTGCCACTTGCTAACTTTAGACATTTGTTCTCAAGCCGCGCACCGTGCCTACTTCACTAGCCACGATTGTGGGTCAACCAACTTGAGTAAACAAACTCGACTCGGACAAACTCACTTATTGACTTCACATAGCTGCCCTCTAGCGACTGTAGCCAGCAAATCCATAACGCGTGCAGATTACTAATGTATTAGTTCAGGTATTATAATTATTTTGCCAGATCGTGCCAAAGTCGAAGTAAAATTTTGTTTGCATTATTTAAAAAAAATTGTCGTACAATGTTTTTTTTGCATTAATTGGGAATCGAATTCAAAACGCTACGTCGCGCGTCGGGCTACGAAATAGAATTGTCATTGCTACGTGTACGATTTTGAATCAACTAACAAATCATAATGAAGTAGTCCGTTATCGATCTTCATCCAGGTGTTGTAAATATTGTTCTGAGGGTGTATGTTTGTTCTCAGGAGTCCGCTGTTGACGGCGTTCCTGGCGCTATCGCTGCTGTGTCTGGCGTGTGGCAACAGCGCCGCCGTGCTGGCCGCCACGGGCTTGCAGCGGGACGCGCTGCGCCAGGCGCCCCCGCAGACCACCTTCGAGGTATGTTTACTCCTCATTGTAATACGAAAGCCAATTAAACTTCTGACTTGAATAAAGTTCCAATTCTGGATTTTTTGGACATTTCTTGACAAAAGCTAAGAAATAACTTTGTCACAGGTGAACTACACGATCTTCTTTATAACAAATACTTCGCAGCCGTTTAAAGTCTTGAGTTTGATTCCTCATTAGGCTGCAGAGTTTTAACGTCTGTTCTCGACCTGAGTGTTGTATTTTCGATGGCTCGACACAAGAAATTCTAGTATGCACTGCATGATACTTCCTTCCTAACTTGCCTAACAGAGAAATGAGAAAGAATAGAGCGCTAAAATGCTGGCTGACGTCGGTTAAAGTGTCTTATTATCGTCAGTTGATGCAAGTAGCACGTCGTCCACGAGTCGTTCGCCACGCACCAGTTGCCGCGTTGAGCAAGCGCGTGCAGCTCCTGCATTGCAACTGCAGCCGCAGTTAATACACTCGGAAATCGTAATGATTTTCGCGTAAATCACTCGGGTCTTCGTGCAAGTGAATGTATGACTTGTGGAAACGTGAAGAAATCCAATCCTGTGACCCTTTACGGTTCGTAATTTAAGTTCGTTACATTTCGGTCTGAATAACTTATATAATGCACTGAGTTAAGCTTCTTCTATCTCAGTCTTTCGTCATTCTTTTGTTGATAATCCAACAATAAACTGTGGACGGTCTATAATTACGGCGAAGCTGCAATCTTCCTTTGAGTTCAATAAGCGTGATTTTTTTGCTTGCTTTACAATCCCAGCTATTGGTAAGAAGAGTTGGAGAACAAAGTGGTAGGCTAGAATGACAACTAGCCATAGTATATCCATTGATCAACAATGTTTCACTACAGAAGGTTTACAATACACAGAGTGATCGTCTTGTATACGAAACACGGACGCGTTCCGCCTCGCCGATGGTCGCCGGTGATCGCTAGTCATCGTCTATGTGCTTTCTATATCGGGAACCAGTTATTAATGAAATTTATTTACTTAATTCTTTAAATGTCGGCTATTAGTGATACTACGCTGTGGTAGTTTATTGCACATGACTTCACGCTTTCCTAGTTTCCACACCTACAGACTGGCCGGATGTCACTCTAAGAGTATCGTATTATGACAACAAGCAATAATTTCTAAAACTGAAACCACGTTACACTGAAAAATCACGCATTGAAAAGTATAAAATGTTAGCAACGTAAGCTAAATCTCGCGCAACTTGTAGCAATAAATGTACTTTTGCATTATTGACATATACTTAGCAATTATTCCCTTTTATTTAATACTCACTATAAAAACATAATATGAGCATTATAATGATTCTTACTTTAATAAAATATAATGTCATCTAGATGACACTATGCTCAACTCAACACGACGTGATGTTTCTAAATCCCCTTGACTAACAAACACCAAATAAATTAGCGAGTCTCATTTCCTAATAGGTGACCGCGTTGGTTAGATAGTCAATATTTATCCAACGTCAGGGTTGTTGGACAGTCAGAACATTGCCACACCAGTATTGCAGGGCGGTCTCATCATTATTCTGCAATCATAATCCAAAATGCAAAGTTCAAGGACTATCCGTGAGACAATCGAGTGATGCATGAGGTGTGAGACGAGACTCATCACTGCATTGACCAAATAACGTCTACACTGTGTTTCAATTCAATGATAAGTTTGAGTATTTAAATATTTCTGAACATTCCTGGTTCCATACGATCATGACATAATACATTATTATAGGCATTATTTCAACGATACCATAGGTACAGGAAATAATCTCAGCGAATATAATATAATTTTTCGCGAGACCCACAATAAAATTGCGAGAAAATTAGGTGAATTATGTATTTTTTAGATTAAATATTTACTAACCCATTTAAATGATCAAACGTGATATTGAGGGATGATAGAGAGAGACAAATCTCTCATATCTGCAGCAGACGATAGGGGGTGGGAAAATCGCCTAAAACGTCTCACGTGGTTAATGGAGGCCTCCTAAGTGGGGTCGGATTTGAACCTTGACCCCCGGCCGCGCGGCCGTCGCCCGATGGAGCAATGATTACACTTTGATGATTTAATGACGGTGAGAACATTTCGGAGTTACGTTTTGGCTTGTAACTTACGATTACCCGATTTTTTCTGTCACGCAAATCATGATAATGATTACAAAAGGTATGAATTACAGCAATCATGCTCTTTATGAAAGAGCCGATATTGTAACTGTCGACAAATAGTCGAATACTAATGCCAGCAACTATTGTAATGCTTATTGATTTTATTATAGTGTAATTCGAATGGGATAATACGTGTGTTTGCCATTATACCTTGTAGCGTCCAGACCGATTGCAATAAACAAACTGCATATTTTACGAGAGACTGAGTATGTTTAGGTCAGACGTTAAGTGGTGTTATTGTCAAGGGACCAGCCAAACTATAAGAGTACGTAGTTGAAAGTATGTAGTTCTTGGATTGTAAACTTTAACATCATGTGAAGGTAATTATCGGAGGTACATAGCAGAGCATTCACTCCTATTGCTCGCAATTTGCATTGTCGCGGTTAACAGAACTTCGTCATTACGTACGGGACGAGAAAAATATAAATATAATCCGGTCAGCATTTAGATTAAGGCCGCGTACAGTTATTGTCAGTTCCGCGCGACTTGGATATCCGTGGGTATAGCAGGAGAGACATTAGCGGGCATCGCAAATGACCGAAATAACGGAAGAACTTATTCACATCGTGCGGTAGATTCGGATGTGGACGATAATGTTGTAAATAGTATTGTTAAGCTACATTTTTCAGGCGGCAGCATGGAAGGCAGGCACAAAGGTAAAAGTACCTACCTCAATACTTTTCACCCGATTTTCCTGTGACTCCAGAACCAGCGAATATGTTATGTCTGACATAATTTAATAACCAACAAATTTTTTTCGGTCCAGATATTGGTTTAAGTAGGTAATATCGTTAGCAAAAAGTAACTGCATCATATTAGATGATGTAGACACTGTAAGAGTGCGATTACACAATGCGAGTAATGCGGTAACGCGGTGCGTTGCGGGTCGTTGGTCGGCCGTCGGTCGGTCGTCAGGTCGTCGCGGTCGGCAACGATACCGTCGCGGTTGCGGTCGTTGCGGCCGATGCGGTCGCCTGCTGCTAGAGACGGCGGCGGCCGGTTGCAGGTTAATGGACTAGTAGGGTTAACGGTGGGAACTGCGCCTGTCATTGATATCGTCTTCTCAATTACCGTCTTTGCATCTCTGTACTACATTTGCTGGATTAAAATTGGCAAATAAAATATTCACTTTACCTTATTATAAAAACGTTTCAAATGAGATGCTCTAAGTGTTTTATAGCAAAGCTATAAGCAAAAATTTTTATTGTCAGCTGCGATTGTCATCGCAATTGTTATTAGTCATAAGTCACAAAAAAATCAAAAGATACTTAAAATGGGTATACCAAATGTTTCTCTATTGTTAGGTGCCATCACATCCTGACCATGAGGTTATATGTCGGCGTCATTTCCAGGATGAGATGGAGGCGTGGACCCCGGTGCTGACGAACATCGCGGTGCTGATCATAGCGTCAGTGCACTGCGTGGTGTGCGTGGTCTCCGTGTACCACCTGAGCAAGCGGGTGTGCCCCTGCTTCCGGCCCAAGCAGGCCTTCGACCACAACCAGTTCGACCCGGCCTTCAAGCCCGTCCAGCCTTGCGTTTTCCACGTGGACGAGATCAAGAAAGCACAGGATCTGGAGAAGATCAGGGGCCACGAGCTCTGCAAGGAGCTCGAGGCGAAGCTTCAGGGAGAAACGTTGAAGAAGAAAAAGGTAATACTAAATCCATGTATCTGTAGTGTTGCAATGTAAGTGTGTAGTCTTCGAGCGACAATACTAACGATCGTAGGAGATAGGTGTAATATTTGTCAAGATTACATTCAATATATGGTATTTTTGCAAATCATCAGGTTTAGGTTACATATCTGGCCATTGGTTTTCTCGTCGGCCTCGTGTTACCAATAGAATTATATAATTCTACTCTTTCTTTACAATCATGATGAGTTTACCTAAATGAATACTTTGTTTTTATTCATGCGGTATTAAAATTCAATAAAATTTAATCTGATAACTAATTGGATTTCGTTTTTTCATTACGCCAAAGTATTATGTAACCTCACAGATGTTCATTTATTGACAAAAACTATCGAGCGTTTTAATCGTAAAAACCTGTTCAAGAATTCATTCCAAACTAAAACCGATTAGAAATTTTAAATAATTTGACACATTTGCATGATTTGCATCTAATCTTCATACTTAAGACGATTTTACAGAATATTGCAGGTGATATTTGGCGCTGAATAGGAAAAACTTAATTCATATTAGCAACCAATAATTTAGTCGATATTAGTTATTTAAACATACTAAATTGGTCGTAAGCTTTCAAATTAAATAATTTGACGTGGTTCACTGATAAAAATAAACGTAATGATTACTGTTGCGTCAGTCGGTCACCTCAGTCAGTACCCATTCTGGAACATATAAAGGTGCATTCATTCATTCAGCCCTTCAGGCTAGTCGTAAGTAGGGAAAGTTCGTCGGTCAGTTGCGTGGCTCGGTTCCGGAACTCCGGACAGTAATGCGACAGGCTAACAACTACTGTTGTTTTAACTTTTTCCTGATTGCATCATCTTATCCAACTGCCTGCAAAATATCCATAGTAAATCAAAGCTTGTGTTCCGCTACAGTTAAGTATAAGTCCACCACTAATGATTGTTTTGATATTGTTTGTATGTATGTAGAAAATATTTAAGAAGTAACTTAAGTGCTCCATATTCAACACGTTAATAGACCAGTCCAAATCACGAGTCTATATAACTGTGGCCTAGAGCATATTCCACGGTACTCAAATGCGAATTACTGGAGTAACGGATATTCTCCTTCTCATAATTGCTTTGTTTAAACCAGATGCCTCCAGCCCCGGCGGAGGCGGAATTCGGCAGCGCCAACAGCAAGGAGAAGCTGGTGACGCGCTGGCTGGGGCGGCATCACGCGCCGCCCGCCCGCCCTCGCCGCCCGGGCGTGAGGAAGGGCAGGAAGCCGCCGCCCGGGCCCATGATGTTGCTGCCCGCACACCCTGCCAGCACGGTCAGTACCAAATAAAATAATTACTAACCCACAATGGAAGGGGCTGTTGATAACTAAGTTTTACTTATTACAAATAGTAATTGCAGACGTATCTACCTTTGATGTGCGCTCTGGATTCCGCACAAGGTTATCAGGGCAAGTCGAAATTTACAACGTATTCAATGCATTGCCACTTCAGAAATTTAAAATTTATATCGTCATCGATTTAAAAGCTCTATTCTACTTTAACCTCGGTACTAACTTGAATTTTTATAAACAACAACGGAAAGAGATGAACGGATAACATTTAAGTAAGAAATATTTGTCGAGCCGAGTAGCCATTTAAATAACCGTTTATCTGTCGCTATTAATCACTATTGATATTGAACCATTGTGCGGTGTATTATAATGTATTATATCATTGTCGGCGACGCAATTGTCTAACTGGAGAGCTGACGTCGCTGCTCGTGTCGAAGCACGGTCGCCGTCGTGTCGGTTCCGCATTGCTCACGTCTTCCTGTTCTCATGATAATTATATTATGATCTCAATAAGGTTTTTTGCTGTCAATGCCAATCAGGTTATTATAAGTATAGGTGATGATAAAATTCGCGAACTATATAACATTATTTAGTGTTCACGATGCAAATGCCATTTTTGCAGATAACATTATTCAACATGGAACTATTACCTAGATTACTGAAATTCTGCTAGCTATTATGTCTTTAAACGTAGAACATGAAATGCTTATCATGCGAAATGTATCATCCTAATTGGTAACATTTCCGGCTTGCGTCATTTGAAGTAAACGGTGGTGCATCTAATTAGCAAGTTTCGCAGCTGTTACATGGAGATACTGTTGATGCAAGTGATGTAAGCATTTCATACTGATAATACGCAGATAAACGAATGCTATTCACTTCTGGGGAGTGTATTGGAATGGATTGAAGAATATTTGAGTAGCCCACTATAAACAAACAACCAATATGCTCGTATGTATAATTGGCCGATATACTTAACCCCTCAAAGATTCATAATAGTAATACAAGTCTTTGCCTTGACTTTGTAAGTCTGTTTTTAAGATCATTTTTGCAAATCGAGGAAGTCCCGGGTTCATTCTCAGCTAGAGCAGCAGTTATTTGAAAATATTTTTGTTCTCTTCCCGATTCTTATTGATCTTAATATATTGCGTACCTGTTTGAGCCACTCGCGACACAATGGATATGTCCTAATGAGAGGGTACGAGTGTGTGAACATTTATATCTATACGATAACTCCGATGTTAAATAAAATTGAATGAAGGAATTGCGAAAGCCGTAAGTGTACGTGGAATATTGTTTGTTGGGAAATAATAATTAAGTGTTATTTGTTTTACCCACATTCGAGGCCCGGCTTGTCGGCAGTTGCGCCACAATACAATAAATACGAAGTTCAAATCAAAAGTTGAAGTGGTTATTTGTTAGTAGTAACCATAAAAACAAGCAGTAGATCAGGTCAAGGAAGTTGTTTGATCTCTTGCATTGTCTTCAAATAAATAAGGAAGAGCGAAGTTTGCGGTTTTCGAATAATTAGGTATGTCGGTCGGTGCCATCGCATTCATTAACTTTTCGATTTCGTTTTGCCATAATTCCACATTACACAACCAATTATTTAAAAGACATCTTAAAAATAACACCTTTTTTACTTTACAAAACTATAATAATATTTACCATTGATGAAATCAATAAAATTTTTTGAGTAAAATTCTTTTTTGAATGTCACATGTCCGATCCGTGAGGAATAATTTGTCTAGTTTATCCAAATATATTAATTTATTATTCAAACAGTAGGAAAAAAATGAAATGCTAACCATTTAAACGAAATATAGTAGCAAAGCGACCGTAATAAGGAAATGATGACCGAGAGCAGTGGAAAAACCAGTATAAACATTAGTCTCGTTAGTATTGCTTTTCGAACGAAGTATTTAACGATGCATCAAACGCTACTCTAAAATACAAAGCGCAATCTATAAGATCCGGATAAAATACAGGCAAAAATTAACTATTCTGGTCACAAATTGACCGACTGCATAAAATGTCGGTTACGCGCTGTCGTGGGGCGAATTCAAATACGGGCTGATGAAAGAACGCTCCCGTTGTTGCAGTGCTATCAGTGGTGAGGCAATGTTGCTTGCAGTGAAGATATCTACTGCTTTGTTCTCCGACATATACTCGTAAATACGAAACAGAACTAGAATATGTCGAAGAACTTTAAAAACTAATTGAAATCGATTGCTCTTTTGTTACCACGAAGCTTGAGGATGCTATTAGGAAATCTGTCAGCTAAGATCGTACATTTTAAGCTAGAACTCACACGAAGTCGTCAGTCCATCTGTCATGAAGACAAACCCAACACTGGTGTGGGAGACGATGTCAATGTAACAAACGAATTCCGCGAAGGTCAAGGCGAGGAAGGCGGCGCCGGCGGCAGTGGGAGCCGGAACAAACGAAAGTGCCATTGTTGCAATCCGTGTTAATTACATGGAAGTGTATCTCTCGAGCACATTACCGCGCGCAGGTGCTTTCTTCTAGATTTACATATATTAACGAAATGTTCTTTTCACTCTTAAAATAATGTTCATAAACATTACTAAATTTGAAGAGTTAATATGAAATTCAACTCGGTAATAGCAAGTGAAATCAAAAAGGAAATTATTATTTAGCAGAATCATTTCTCAAAATGGATTTTATACATAAGCAACAGAAGTAATTCCTTCACCAATCCGCATAGGGACAGCACCATAAAGTAATTACATTCTGGGCTTCCTAAGACATGAAGAAAGACCAACGTTCTGATGATAATTATTAGGATGGATTCAGCCCGCTAGCTGTCAAACGAGCAGTTTAACCACTCCATCGTGTACGTTCATCCATTTACAACCGTAACACCTAGTTGGAATGTTCCATGAATCTTTAATTAGATAACGTATCAGATGTTATTAGGATCTAGATATAAATAGTGAATGCCAGTGTTGGTGTGTGTCGGTCACTTGTACGTTCCGCTCTCATAAGCCCGTCTCTCGCGGGCTGCGTGCTGGCCAGGCAGTGGAGCCACTGGCCAGTGCCACTTATGTTACCAGTAACTCATAGTAGCGTTATTATTAGTTAGATGCTTCGTTTCGGCACATTAATAATGAAAACGTAGTTTCTTTACCTTGTCTAGTAGTGTTCGCGAAATTGAGACTTGGTGAAATGACTGAATCTTTGGATCGTACCTAGCGCAGAAGAGCTCTTATCAGACCATTTATTTCCTTATTATTCGACTCTTCATTTATCGGCATACAGACGGATGGACACGACTTTACAGAGTATGGTAATGATATTTCTTCATTACACGTGGTAATTGAGCTTCGGTCCCGGTACACAATGCGCGGTGGTCTCGCGAGGTTTGCCGCGTGTCGTGCATATTCCGTGTGCGTCTTGCAATCGCTGGTAATGGTAAACATGAATTGGATTGTGCAATGCAATGGTTCACCGATTGCCCCATCTTGCCCGATGCTGCTTGCCAATTGCAGGTCAATATCATTCCGAACTAAACTCAATGGTTATTTTCATGTTTTTTACGAGACCATTGAACTGTGACGTAATATTAGAAAGAAAATATTTAGAAAAACTTGTAGCTCACCCTGTAGAGAGCCCGGAAACAAGTACTAAAATTTAATCTTGGTTTGTATTCCGATGACGTCAAATTTTAGTAGCGATCATCCAGGTGTGCAATGCGGTGATGATTGTCCAATTAATCCAAAGAAAACTAGTAAGCGAATACAGATAAAATCTATCTTATTTTCTTAAGAGTCATTTTGGCTCGTCATGGAAATAAAAGTGTTCTAACATGACCATCATAGGTGCAATGCAAGCGCATGCTTCGTTTCGTTTCTATGGCAACCAGAGCGAGACTATTCTACGGAATCGCACCTTTAGGAGAAACTATTTTAACTGGGTTTTTTAACTAAAACAACTTGTAAAAAAAGGTACCTGAAAGCAGGAGCCGAACAGTTTAGCTAGTGAATAGTCGGTTAGTCATGCTTAGAGACTTTATAACGAAATAATACAGTTTATTAGTTTTGATTGCTGCAGTAACTCAGATAGCGATGCGATGGATGCGGCGAATTTTCACAACATAAATCTCACCAGAAATGCACACGTTAACGTGTTTGAAAGTGTACGATTTCCTCTTTACTAACAAGGTTCGATAATAAATATCCCAATCAAAGTGGAATGTACTCGTTGTTTAAGGTTGGTTGCCAACGGAGCTTGGAATTGTGAAAATAAAATTGATGCAATAATTCTTGTTTATGTTGTGCGAATTTTTCCTTGCCGTTTTTGCACTTGCGTGCTAAATATTTCTTTTATTTATAAAAAGAAATATTATTAAATTCAATGATCCATGCCGCGCTTGCGTGTTCAGTAAAAGATAAATAAAATAAATAAACGAGTTATTTGCTAATAAGTTACAATTAAGTCGGTAGATACGTAGATATTTATTTCTTCGATAACTATCAAGTCAATGTACCTTTTCGATGCAATTCCACTTTTGTTTCATTCAACTTTAACTGTCAGATTAACTGTAAAACAAAAGATCGAAATACCGAGATCTCTAAGATCATAAATTACGACCAACGATGCCTTGCATGACCGTTTAAAAATGAGTTACCGATACCCGTGACGCTGGCAACATTAATAACACGCACTTGTTGCCAGTGTTACGCAACTTGCGCGAGTGATCAGTTGGTGATTTCTCTGTCTGACTGATATTTTGTGCTGCTGGAAGGACAAGTGTAAAGTTCCTTTTGTTCCTCCACACAAAACCAGCCATGCAATTGGTAAATTACGCTACAGGTCTATTGATTGTTCGTGAAATTAGTAGTATCCTTGATTCAGGATGACATTTATGACATATCGAAATGTGTTTTAGTAGGTATGTGACTATCATAATCGTAAATAATATCCCTGGCATACCTATAAGTGCCAGTTAATGTAATTTTCAGAGGGACATTATAGAGAGAGTCATACTGCAACTTCATTCTTGTATATGACCAAAAAGAACCCTAGCAGTCAAACGTATCATCACAATGGCAATGAATGGTGTAGCCCATCTTCCTCATCCATATGGAGCGGAGTAGGTAAATGATGGTGGCTCCGAGCACAGCACATCACGTCCAACTGGCAGGCCATCCATCCCCGTCCTCCGACAGATCTGATTAAAACATTGCATTAAAATTGGAGATCGCCGAATGAAACAGTAAATCTCGAGATGTTCCGCTTTGATGTTCGCGTGAATATATGTATAAATACGTAATGTTGGGTTAGGGTACTCGCGCAGTGGGAAATATCACTAAACAAAGTAACATTTTGCAGATATTGTAAAACTTTGTAGCTGTACACTTTCATTGCAATTAATAGATCTTCTCATGTGATCAAATCCGATTTTCAATTTTGAGACCAATTTGGTGAACAAATTGCTGGGATATAAACAGAACACGATGGTTTCGGGTTTAAGTTTGTCAACAGAACTGGCCCCTTGTGCAATACAACGAATTACCCCAGTAAGGTTATGTAGATACAGGCTTCTCGAAGTAAAATTATCTTAGATTAATTGCATAAATTTTATTACGATTCATCTTGACAATTAAGTTGCTTGATTTTCGATTTCCGCTTCTCGCTCCGTAAACTGAGTGTGCGCGCAGCCCTTACCTGTAGTCTGCAGCCTGAGAACGGGCAGGTAGCAGGCAAAAGGGCCCTCCGCAATTATAAATTATAATCTCTGGTTCCGAGTCCGCCGCATAATGTGAAATCTGCTTTCTCGTAAATATGGAATTGCGTTGGCATGGCGCATGTAGCGTTGTTATTGAACAGAACTCGCAAATATTACTCACATGTAACCTACTGAGGATGATGGACAGGCTGCTCTGCAGCTAAACTTCCATAGCATTATTCCGTAAATGGAATTACTTCATCCATCATTAGAGCTCATTTAATATTTTGACGGCTTCTAACTGTAAAAATAACTTAACGATAAAGACCTCACTGAAATATCTTCGCATATTTTGACAGCCTACCCACTTACTCGTACGTTTAACAAGCCGCATTTCAAGGTGCAACGAACATCCATAAACCACAAGATGCAAAAACTGAAACCGATTTCCCGTACCTTTTTACGAGTCAAAAACGTAATCGCGAGGCGGAAACATTGCATAACCCGTTATCGGTC
>LGAG01000480.1:80389-90563 GCA_001278395.1 Lerema accius
TAGAAACCGCGGTCCGCCGCCGGTAATAACAACTTTCTCCACGGCCTTATGGCCATCTCCAGTAGAAATCGCATGGCTAGCCGGCGCGCATTCCGTTTTACTCCTATTTCCCCTTTTTTTGCTTTTAATTACCTGTGACACTTCCATAGCCCTGAACTTCCTTTACAAAATTACACCGAGATTTTTTGCACCGAGATGTTTCTAAGTAACATTTTTCAATACTTTCAAAGAGTAAGTAAAGAAATTGAGAGATTAATTATCATGTAAAACTGTTGATGTTATTCCTAAGTACTAACATTGTACATATAATTGTTTAAATGTCAAGAATTATTCTCGAAAGAAATACAAAGTTCAGTTTATAACCTGTCACATAGTCTTGTAAATTTCTCTTCTATTGTTACATCACTATGTTGTTTGGCCGTAGGCGACATCACTATGTATACGAAAAACCTGTCAAAATCTTACATCATAATATATGAATGCACATCTATTACTTACGATCATAATAATATGATCTACGAGTGCTGTTATACAAGACTGAAGTCAACTTTTATAATCTATCGCTGGACTTTCACGTAGTACAATAACGTAAAAGTTATCTTAATGGTTGGCATAACTGAGTCCAATTTTGGAAATTCCCTGGTTTTGGAATAGCCCTATGATTTTTGCAAAATACCTGTTATTGTTTTATAATTCCGCCGGTTATCACAAGAATTGGGCTATTATTTCCTATGACGAAATGTATAATTTGAATTTAAACAACAGTGTCACGGCATGATAGTAGTACCTAGTAGTTTAAAAAACATCACTATATTAATGAGCTTTATGGTTTACATTCGAAATACCACTTATTCACTTTTTAGTGAAAGCTTTCGCGACTGTTAAATGTTTATTATTCGATAGGCTGTTTAACTTTTAACACCTACTTAACTACTTAATAACAAATGAACAGATAATTAACTTCATTGTAACCGTTTGAATTATCACTACGTCCTCGATTTGAATCTGTTGTATTTTATTTACTTCTTTTTCGTTGACGGTGGCGTGTCGCTTAATGAACTAAATTGTTGTCAATTTAACAACGTGATTCTATAGAATTGCAAAGTAAAAATTTAAAACATCGGCAGTAAAAACCTAAAATGCTATTTGCAACCAACTTTTTAGTCTGCAATTAGTTGCGAAAAGCGAAAACAGATTAAAATGTAAATTAGGTCATCTTGGCTACAATTTTACTCTCCTGTCATTAGAAATACGATAGGATTTATTTTGATAATAATTGAAGATTCTATTAAATATTAAGAAACGGGTTTGTTCTTATGTTTTTACATTAAGTAAGTACATGTTGTCATTGGTAGTGTCTATCGTTGGTTGCTCTGTGTAGTATCAATAGAAACAACAATAAACAATAAAGGGCGATGACCGCTGACACCGGCGCCTGGGAGAGTCGTGTCGGGAGCCGATCGTCCGACCGTCGTACGACTGTGACCACTCGCTCGACGCAGGCTAGGAGGTTGTAGAAAGGTTTTATGTGATCAACCAGTCAACCAGTAATCCACCCTACTACGGGAACCAACGTCCGTATAGACGCATTTAAAGCTTAGCTTTCTGAGAATTTCCATTTTTTGTTAGTCCCACGGTTGAACATTAAAACTGTTAGTAAAATTTCAATGATATTGTGTAGGTTTTTAATATAGTTAGAGACTCTATGTATTGTTGTTACCTAATTAGCGAACCTAACAACATCTTATAGTGACCATAACAATATTAAAAATCTTATGTATTTATCTTATGGTCACCCTTCCCGAGAGTTCCTTACGAGTTTTTTGTCATCCATTGATCCGCACAATAATGACGCCTCATACAAAAACCTCCACGACTCCAATACTTACCTACCTAAAAAATTTATATTCCCACGGGAGGGGCAAGTGGAAATAAGCAGTGGTAACTTCTGTTTCAAGGTAGTGTTGATAATTTTCAGTCCACAGAATACCTACACATACACACGTACTTAGATACATTTAAATATTTATCATCGAAACTAAACCCATAACTGCCCTACCGCTGGGCTCAAGGGTTCTCACAATGTGAGGGATATAGGCCTTAGTCTAACACGATTACCACATGCTTTTGGCTAATTTTAACATCTTAGAATACATATCAGTAAAAGTAAAGTTATCTCAAGGCCCCCTTCCTCTTTGGTGTTTACATGTTACTTGACTGGCCTTTGGAAGTAAGGTAGTCGAGGAGCAGACGTCATTTTTCGTATCTGAAGATCAGCAGACACGGCCTTTCGAAATCTAAATTTGTTCTAGAGAGAGCAATATTGAAACCACATAGAATTATTTGTAAAGGTTAAAGTTATTTCCGTAAGTACTCGCACTAGACGATTGCCATTTCTACCGAACAATAGAAATGAACTGAATTGCATCTAACTGTGAACTATTGTCTATTGTATCTATTAGTCGACCGCATAGAGCTGTAGCACGGTTGGTAGTCAGTCAGTCACTATCTGTAGAACGCCTCCTGATCTCAGACAAAAAAATATAATAGATTCGGTGTTGAGAACAAAAAAGTGAGTTTAATTTATTTTTATGTTCTGACGTGTGTCACCGAGCACGGTTTTCCGAGCAATGTACCAGGAAACGTTATCATTTATCATTCCGAAGACTGCGTCTATATATTTTTTTTGTCTGACCTCCTGGTATGATTTAAAAATGACATAGATTATACAAATTTATATAACGTAGAAATTAGTAACAGTGTAGTTTCAGTAAACGTAGATATTGATCACTGTTATATTGTGTAGTTCCAGCAAGGTGTTGCGTCCACGCCACACCGCGTTTACCAATCAAGCGTAATGTCATTGTTCCACATCTCACAGTTTCGTTGACACATAATTTAATTATTGTTTTTACGAGAACATTTCATACACGTCCCCACGCGGCATATTCGATACAGTTTCAACATGAGTTGGGCAAACGATTTACCATGAAAAACTATTACATATCATTGTGCTTATGCCATGCCTTGCATTGCCTATGTTCACGTGTGATATATGCTACGAAATATTTCTAATTAGATTACTTGATTAAAAAAATTGACTAATAAAGCGCAGGGATTAAACATTAATGCGTAACTCACTAACTACTATTTTAATAATCTTAAAAAGCCTTCCTGTTAACGCTAATAAACTATGACCCAAAAAGAAGATGATTATCAACCTCAATCTACGAGTATAATTTAAATAACTATCTTGCTCTCCTTTTATAATAGTACTTTGTGTCAGAAGTCATCACATTATTTCACAATAGAGCTTGAATTGAAAATTGATAGAATTGAAGGTTAGTATTCTGGTGTTGTCTATTAATAATAAGCACCTTCTATTATTTTATTACTACTTTCTGATTGACTACATTAATTGTATTTATTAAAATGTCAAACATTTCGTTGTTCGTCAACCGCGGTGGCAACACGCAATTATAGCAATTACGCAAAACAAGAATGGGAATGCGAACCTTTTCCGTTTTTGTTGGGCGCCGTCAAATCTAGAGCACAACCGACAGTCGACAGGCGACCAGCAACCTGCACGGGACGGTGTCAATTGACAGAGTTACTAGAATGTTCGCCGGTTCATTCAATTCAGTCACGGCATAACATTACCTAATTACCTTGTAAAGTCCCATACTTGCGTTGAAGCCTTTTGAATGGACTTCAAGCGTTTTATTTATTTTCTATTTATTGTATCACCCTTCCAAAGGTAGCCTGGAAGAAATCGCTTATAGACCGCCTTTTATACATGCGACTTACCTACTCGTAAATTCTAATAACTATTATTTACTTACCTGTTGTTATTTCTTAGCAATAAAGAGTATTATTGCTAAGATTATTATATTCTGGTTCCTTCAGCTCATCCTATTTGAAGTTTATTTAAAAAGAGATCTTAGGCTTTAAACCTGATTCCTGCAGATTTTGTATGATTTTCCTGTCACATTGAGGCGGAAGCAATTCACCGCGAGTGTCGTCTGTCTCTATGGTGTGAAGTACACTTTTCCCGCGCTTTTCAATGACACTGGCATTAACAATTTTACATACTTCACGCCTGTAAATTGTGTTAAGTTTATATTTTCATTCAGTTTCATAGTACGTGACGTAATGCTAATTTACGACCCTTCAACTTAGGTAACTATGCATTAAGGGGGGGGAGAATCTAATTTCGATCTCTCTGGGGTATGTACTCTATTTAAATCATACTTTTTACGTACCTCCTTGAATTGTCCATCATGTAATTCCAACCAGTCATATGCACTCCAAGATGTAACCACAAATCGCAATTTCGTAGGAGACCATTTTAAAGTTTTTAAAGACTAAGATTTTCAATTCACGTTCAAAACGATAATTACTTTTATACGTGTATAAATTTACCAATGTTAAAAAGAGTATATATCACATTAAATAAGATGGTCTATGGAAAAAAAAAAAACCTACTTCGTGAGTTATGATTCTGAAGTAACTATTTTCTAATATGCAGTTCTGATAACACAGGGACCGTAATATTATATAGTCTGTTGTGGTATACATTGTATCCTCTGCTACCAACGGATTAAACAAGTCTATAATATGGAACATTCTACGTCATTCTAGAATCATTTAGTGTCGGACTGATGGCTGATGTTTGCGCAACTGCGGGCGGCATACCGCACGACTCCGCATATATAGCAGTACGCACTTATAGCACTTGCACGCCGAATTCTTGTTTTGAATTACGGTATTTAACGCACACGTGCAAACTTGAAGGTATATGCATGTGGTATTTTGATTTATTACTCCTGGAGTCCAAACGTCCTTAGACTCTTAGGTAACCGAAGTTTGTTTTTATTGCTGCTTTGTTGAACTTCTAATGGAGTGTTCATTACATCCTATTTACTTAAATGATAAGTTTAGATGACAAGCTTTCTATATTTTTTCTTATCCAAGGTGAATTGCATCAGGTACCGATTAGTATTCCTCTCTATATTTCTACTCGAGATTCTTCACTATGTCAATAGATGCCCGAGGATGGTAGAACTTCATTATGCCCCAGTATTGTTTGTTGCACGGTATGGTCTACACAAGGTGTTTAAAAGATTTTTTTTTTCTCTTTATCCCTTACGAACAGTTACAGTTCGTGTTTAGGACAGTTACGCCGAAAATACTTTGTCTTCCGATTCTACTGATTAAAAAACTATGCAGAGTTGAACTTATTAAGCTAGTTACGATACTTTAAATGTTTGTTATAAGTGACCTTTTCCCAGAATATGTCGATTGCGGTCTGTTTCGTGCGGCTGTGTACACGGTACACAGCTAGTGACGTCCTATCGTGCGCTCACGACCTAAGTACAGGCGATAACAACTGTTTTAATTCTAGACTCGAAAAAATTTACGCGCATAAGTGTATCTTTGATACCTACATGAATAAATGATTTTTGATTTTGATTTGAATTATTCTACTTCAGATCGCTGTAGCTACACTCTATCCATGATCTGATAGATAGGCTTATTACATACCTACTTATTAGTATTTAAATAAATTATTTTATTTAGTTCTAGATTTTGAATTATATAGGGTGTTTAATTTAATTTTAGTTCATAAAATTAAAACAATTTTTTTTAATAGCCTTACTGCAACTTCCTTTGATTACACAGTGTTCTATAAAAGACGTTAGATTTAAAGTACAATCAAAAATTAAAAAACTTAATTAAATTTAATTTTAATGATTTTGCACTATGTAAGTTAGAGTAAATTATAAAATTAGTTTTGCTGTTTAGTTATCTGACCCCAGAAGTGTACAACAATTTGAGCGGTGAACAGGGACTACTCAATACTAGGGCCGTCCCTTTCACCTGCCGCTTGCTGCTTGCCACCGCCTGCTGCGCTCACCAGTCTCACCACACTAACTGGATAGTACTCATACTAAACTGACTAACATCTAGTTCCAATAATCTTGACAGACTTGTGACAAGCGATTGAAAAGAACTCTCAACAACTCTCGTATAGACTGGGTAACAATGGTCACGATTTAAGTAAAAATTATGGACAAAACAAACAAATCTAATTCCTTAATTTCATCTCTCCATCAATCTTTGGACGTACATTACTGAACTTAGATGCTGATCGATATTTTACAGTTTTATCAGCATTCTTCTACTGATATCTCTACCGGCTGCTGCAGTAAGCAACAATGAATGAGGTAATAAAGTCCTGTGAGATGACACCAAGTTATATATCATTTAGTCAATAGTTTTAGTAAGTTTATGTCTCGCCGCGCCCATATTAACCGTTCCCACGCTTACCATCGAACAAAATGACTTGTTACGACCTAGCCTAGCGCTTAGTAAATGTTACTTGGTGCCTATATTGTAGCTTTGTTATAGCTTAGGAAAACTATTGATATCCGGTTTTTAAAATCCTCCTTATCCTCTACAGAGGATATTTATTCGATTTTTGTAAGTTTCCACTCATAGTTGACCTTGAAGGTCTTGAAGGAACCAATGAATTTATTAAAATGTAAAAAAACATTACTGATAGCAACGGAAATAATTAATTTCACTTTAAAAGTAGTCAACAGATTTAGAAAAGCAGTCAAATTGACCTGCCATCGTACCAGCCGCTGCGCAATGCAAAAAGTGTGATTAATCGAAAACTTCAGCAAAAAACATTTGCCATTAAATTTGGCGACAAAACTGAAAAGTAGACTGCATTTTTCCGAAAGTCGCCGCCTGTTGCTGTTATTTATTTTCGTCATAATTAATCCGCAATAAAATAAGCCACATAAATAAAAATAAAATAAATAATGAATGAATCGCGATAGAGTCATTGGCCCGATGGCGGCGATGGTCCTTGACCAGAATTCTTTTACACTTGTTTTTTCACTCGTGAAATTTCGAGCATTCCGCGAGCGAGCGGGCGGCGGGCGGCGGCGGCGGCGACCATCGGTCAACATTGCGAACGGATTGCTTGTATCCGCTCAGTAATTACATAGATGTCAAACAGGTGCGGTATTTGCAGGGTTGAAAAGGCTAGAAGTTCCATCTATTCTAGCATTAATTATTTGGTTGGAGCATTGAAAGTTTAAAAAAATATCTTTCTTTAAAGATTTTCTTTACGTGCAGAATTATTATTAAGAAATAAAAATTCTGAATCTGAATCCATTTGTCCATAAAATCAATCGTTGGAAATTTCAAATATTCATACAATTCCTCAACAGCCGTGTCTACTGCAATATGATCTGTGGTACTATCGGCCTTCTAAATTGGTGGCGGGCCCGCGGCAAAGGTAAATAACTATTAGTTTCATAACAACATACCGATATTTTACGCAACCGTCGAGTTGGTTCGGCTGCGGTTACAAAAACGTCAACTTTATAGTGGCTTACCGGGAGACAGACTAACTTGCACCGCTTGCTAATGGCAATTGCAGGCTCTCACGAAGTCATTGATTGTTTTAGAGTTACTGTTTATTTCCATTACCTATCGATATATTCGTATCCTGCTAGATTATTGCACGAATTCTACCATAAAGCCAAATATACAATGTGTAACGAATAGATGACGATTGTAAAGTTTAGCCGAACGCCTGAAAAATTATCTTCTAAACTGTCTTAAACATTAACAGAGGAGCTGAAGTTGTAAACACAAAAATTAAAAACACAACATTTTCTTTTAAGCCGCCTGCACTATTTGCGTGTTTGTATCAAAACCATAAAAATCCCGTTTATAATAGTTTTGAAAAACAATAATTCCTTTTGATTCTTAAAGAATGTAACCGACACAAAGTCCTATAATGTCACCCTATACCATAACAATAAATAAAAAAACAAATCTAATCTGTATAAAACTTTCTCCACAAATGCGAAGAAAGTATTGGCACAAATCACGAGTGTGTCAACGACCATCGTCGTCGAGATGGTCGCTAGCGGGACAGACGTACAGGTGACACCGCACACGGTGACATCGCCACACGACGTACAGTCAAAAACAAAACTTACAAATATAAATAAACGAAAGATTTGATAGAACAACTTGACATTCAACTAGATATGCCAATTGAGAGTAAAATAAAATTTGACGTACCTACGGAGTCAGTTGCATTCAAAACTTAGTTGTGTAGTCCCTTATCGCCCGATGTAAACAAATAACATCATTACATTTTCTCAAATGTATGGCTAACGGTGTAAACAATTTCAACTATCTCATAGTTACATTCATGTTTCTTTTTATTATTATAGTTATGTTGTAACCTACTAAAAAAAATAGAGAAAAGGTTCTCTTCGACATTTTTTTCAACTGTCCTAAAACAAATTAACAACACGTAACATAACAAATTGGAATAAGCAAAAGTATAATATACACTTACTAAAGCGGTTGTGTCAGTGACTGTACAAACGAGTTTTCATTCGGACATCGATATATAATGAACTCTAACTAAGTATTGGCCAACTTGCGATAACACAATTGTTTGATAAAAACATCAGCGTCATCTTACAGTTACCGACAACCATTTTATTTTTTGCGAGGCAGTCATCAATAAGTATTCAGTATCGTTTGACATTGATCATAACAACGGTAACATTAGTGCTGTGTCAGAATGACCCATAAAATGTGCAGAGATCAACTATTTTATTTATTTCTACCCATTATTTGTACTTGGTAGAAAAATCAGATCCCTTAAAGTAACGTCATGTCCTTCAGTTTGTCATTCTGTCTTGGATGTAACTTTAAGTAAAAAAAAGTTGTAATTTATCAAAACAAAATATTAAATGGAAGCTATCACAGATAGTAAGGTTTTGCATATTTATGAGTAAATGACCAACAACGGAACCCTAAACTGCAAGAAACCTAACACGCACTTGGCAGATTATTCACAATGAATACTTACAGAGATCTATCGTCTATCAAAAATGTACAAGGTTAAGGAAGTCATTCAAAAAAGAAACGGCTCTCTAACCGCAGTGACGGATAAATTGGTTATAGACTAGGAACGAATAATACGACAAGAGATAGTGAAAATATACTTGAAACTTGTGGTTACGCACTATTGTTGGGCACAACGAGAGATTTGGAGCGTAATCGTCGCCAATTTGGTTCCTATATTACACACTTTCTATCAAAATAGAAGCAGCTAACGAGCTGAACCATCGTGACAGTTTTAAATTTGGAGAACTGCTGAAACCTTGCCATCCGTGGTACATGGAATGTTTCTTCTATGTAATCACTACGATTACAGGTTCCAAGCTTTGGTTCAGTACTGTTCGCTGTATCTAAGCAATATTATGTAACGTACGGAAATTGTAGTGTCATCGCCGTAGCTATGCGTAGATGGACAATGTAATCTAAGCAAGAAACGACTTTCATTGGTTTTTGGTGAGCTAATTGGACGGGGCTCGCGCTGCGAAGCCGCTCGACGCGGGGAAAGTGAGCAGCCGGAACCCGCGACTTGCCACTCTTGCGTCACCTCATTAAAACACTTGCATGTGTTATGCGTTTGTTATTAGAAAGATGACAGCGGGTGCAACTGCCAAATAAAGTTAGGATTCCGAGTTTGATATTGGCAGTGCAATTTGCTTACTTTTAGTGATATAACTGAGAAAAATTCCATACAGAGACCTGCTTTTTCTTCCTAGAGTCTGTAACCAAAAACTGCGCTTTAGTGAAACAGTTGCTTCCAAGATATTCAGATCTTATCACCGACCACAGCGTGTAATCTTGTGCTCTTAACAACACTACAGGTCAGGACTATAATAATAATTAAGTGTTATTGTTAAAATATGATAAGTGGTCAGTTTTACCATATTTCACTTTCGGGCGAGGTTAGTGACCGGCTCCGAGTTTAGAATGCCTGATGAAAGTGGTTCAATAAAGAACGAAACTAGTTTAGTAAATCGTCTGTTTATGTTAATGTACCACGGGTATGATAATGTGGCCCGGTTGGCGGTTGGCTGGTGGCGGTTGGCGGTTGGCACCAGAGGTGGTAGGTACGTCACGAGGCGACAGTCGTTCGGGATCTCGGCGTCAACCTGAGTAATGAGGATGACCTCGCTCCACTTCCGATGTCTTTGGCTCGATCTGAAGATTTGAATTAAAAGCACCTAATGGAAGGAAATCAATAGGGTTGACAGATGAGAGAGAGACAAGTCGC
>LGAG01000480.1:104606-133873 GCA_001278395.1 Lerema accius
CAGCCGTCCGCGCCGTACAGCTTCTTACCGTTCAGCTTCAGGTTGGCTTTCGAGTGCTGCCAACAACGGTAACGAAAAACACCCATACTGTCATACTGCTCCGGCGATTCACGACGCCTAATATACGTTTATAATAACTCTTAGTTATCATGACATACCTACATAGGGGCTATCATCACCTAAGTTGCTGTAGCCGGACAAAATTTCAAAGTACCCTGAACATTTAGGTGAAGATTTTAATTTTCCTCGACATTCATATAAACAATTTGTGTAAAAAAATTAACAAGGATCAATCGGATGGCATATCTACGCTTCAGAAGTATCTTCATAACAATATCTCCTCTACTCTAACCTGACCAACGATCAGTAACCTCATCTTTCAGTCTCTACAGTGAACTCACAAACAGGTCGACAGCATGGGCCACCATGGCGACGCGCTGGTCGACGCTGGCGCGGCCGCCGGGCAGCGTGACGTCGGGCTCCACGCGCGCCGCCAGCCAGCGCAGACAGCTCTCCACCAGCTCCCAGTTGGGGCTGCGGAAACTCTCCAGCGATATCAGCTGTGGGAAGCCTAAGGTCCGCATTGCTTCGCTGAAATCTGTAAACAGAAAGATAGGAGTAATAAACCAATGATATTGTATTATACATAATATATACGAGTAATAATGGGACGTCCTTAATAAGCAACCGATGTGTTCCGCGCTAGATTGGATGTGCCTTTATGGTATCTACAATGATAATTATTTTGTTGTCTCGTACGTATTCTAAAAACACATTTGTGTCTAAAGCAACCACAACAGTGACCACTGAAAGCTGATTACCATTCTTATACACATTTGTGTGTATAAACGATAATAAATATTGGTACTTACTTCTGAGATCCCGGTAAGACATTATTCGTGTTAGAAATCAGTAAATGGTAAACTATCAGCTAAAATGTAAATGTCTTCAAGTAAGCTTCAAGTTTTTAGAATATGTTGTGATTATGACAAACTGTTGCCATGACAACAAGTGTGGTTTAGTTTTTATAGTAAGCGTTTTCAGATGTTGTTTGAAAATCATTGTTCTGTCTATGGTTACCTTAAATCTAATAAAAAATATAGAGAATTAAAATAATAATCAGATTGTATTTATTGGACAAACATACTAAGTAATTATATTAATTATAGTCCATTAAATACATTAATGATGATATTCTCATATTACAAATATTTAAGTTTATACATGTCTTGTTATTAAATAAAACACCATTTTATAACATAACTCTTTATTAACTACTTACAATTCCTATAACTTTCAGTAATACACACCACATTGAATTAATTGGGCATACTTCAGGTTCAATAATAAGAACAGTTTTAGTACTTCTTATTAAATGACTCTGATCAACAAGTAAAATATTTAGGAATTTTGCACATATAAATTTGAAAATCATTGAAAATCCGCAATTTTCCAATATATTTTATTCATTGTATGAAGAATTTTAAATTAGAAAGTGACACAATCATATTCACACCTACTTATTTCAGAATGAATCTTCTGAGATAATAATGACTTCAGTTTTAATACTAAGGGATCACTTAAGTGCAGTCCATAGTGTCCATGTAAGTATTTTCAGTGGAAGTTCAGTATTACAAGAACATTTAGCAGCTCAGATTACGCCACAAGCTAATTCAAAACTGTCAACAGTATGCCCAATTAATAGAAAAATCATAAGTCGATAACAGAGGGCGGGCGGCGGAGCTCGCGCTTGTGAGCCGCCTCGCGTTTCACTGCCACGCGGAGACGAGACGCCTTCAGGTGTCTGCCAACAAACACCGCAATGTAACGTATCGCGTAACTTTATCGACGGCTGAGAACCATCTCACAATGAATGGGTGGTAACTAAATTTTGTCAACATTTTAAACCTTACAAAATTACTTGTGTTAAAAATTGTAAATGACTTATGACATGAAGCAATATTTGAGGATATTTGTGGTGATGCTATTTAAATTACTATAATTGAACTTCAATAGATTTTGACCGCTACACTAAGATTTTTCAAGTAGGGCATGTATTCATGTCTACCCATATATGGATAAGTTCAATCAAATCTATTACTAAGCATTCCTTATCCCTATAGCTTAAAGCCTATTGATCATCAACTAGTAACCAATGTTTAAAAATCTAACAGCTGACTAACCTTTGACGAATCTTCTCCTCGGTTTCAGGAGACGCCTGTCTCTTGGTGACAGCTGCGTCTCGGAGCATGGCGCGCAGCTTCTGCATGCAGTCGGCCAGGTTCAGCTGCTGGGAGCGAGTGGTGTCTGACCGGACAATCAGGTAGCCCTCCTTAGTTAATTTGTTGCCGTGCTGGTAATTAGCAATAGGTATTATGTTAAGATTTGAATATTCAACTTCTTTTTGTAAAAAATGTTGTCCATTGGTGTAATCTGTGTCAGAAAAACTGCAACTCACCAATTCAAGCATTCTCTGCTTGATGTCAGGATGAAGCCAGTCAGCTTCACTCAATTTGAATCTTAAATCAACTTTGGTGTGCACCTGAAAAATGTTATAAGATAGATGTCAAAGTTAAAAATATTTTAAGATAAATAAATTAATGATCATCTAAGTGAAAGGACAATATTGTATATTATATCTTGATTTGGTGGCATATAAAAATCTGACATTTACATTAAATACTAATCTGCACTGGAGCAGCATGTTGGAGTATTTTGTAGGATTTTTCAACTGGTAACCAGCTAGTAGTCATTAGTAGGCTATTAATAAGTAAAATCGCTTTTCGTTTTAATTTTGGGACAACAATTATTTATGGATGAAATCAAATACCTTGTTGACATTCTGTCCCCCGGGGCCTGAGCTGGCACTGTATGTTATGTCTAATTTCTCTATTGGAATAAAACCATTGAATTTTTCATTGGGATCTGGTACCTGGAAAGCATGTAAATATTGTATTAAAACACACAGAAGACACTTAATAAATGAAATAAAATTATACTGTAAACAAAGACATATCATAAAAGTATAGTATATTAGGTCTCATCGCAGCTTAGTCTTGCTTTGAACTGTGATTACAGCAATATTTATTAGTCAAAATAATTATCATCATGAAAGTACTGGCTTACGTTTGTTGAATTTATAAAAGTATATTATGTGATATTATGTGATTATGTGACTAGGTAACCTGGCCTTAAGTAACAAAGAGTAATATATACTTACAAATGAAGGTGTTGAAAGTTTCAGTGAGCTTTTAGGATACAGAGTTTCCAAGGAAATAGCGCTCTTGTAACTCATCGGCCGCTGCAACGGCGAGCAGCCACCCTGAACTATTGTACGCAGTAAACCCATACGTACAGATGCCACCGCCATTTTTAGAGCCGAGAATTTACCAGTAATATTACAAATGTTATTTTACTTTTGCATTTCTGTTTTCTGTTGCAAACAATTATGTGAAACTGAAATTGGTCTTTCCAAGCCTAACCTCAATAGAATTTTGACATTTGTGTGACAAACTGACAAATGACATTGACAAACGACAACTGTAACTGCTCACAACTGTCACGTGAATGTAATAACTTTTTACAGCTGTAGACGTTATTATTTTGGCCTATTAATTATCTTTTGGTGTACTGTGTACGGTACGTGCAAATGTGCAATGTGTAGTACATAAATGAATTTTACGCTTACATACGAAAAGGAAGTTGTATTGTTTCCTACCTGATTTCCGTGTTCTTACTTTCTCCACGGAGACCTGCTATTTCCAACACTTTCTTCAAGTAGTAGGTATTATCTATTCAATAAATATTAGCCAGGAAAATGTCGATAATATCCTGGTAGCACCAAAAATAAACTTACTTTTTGTTGAAATAAAATGAATGGATGATCAATCGCATAAAATAAACGCTGTGGATAAACGCCATAGTCGCATTAACATAATTTAATATCCGTTTTCCGTTTATAAGTTGCTCTAATAAAATTACTAGTTTAATACTCGTAAGAAAAACCTGAAGCATAAATGCGCGCGCGCACGTCACGCTCCAAATAATTTAATTAGGATCTCCTCGTTCCGCTCAGTGGCGCCCTCTCACGTTTCTAGAAGACTATTTAGACAATAATTTTATCAGCTTTGACACGGTCTACGACGTTAACTGTTAGTTTAAAGTCGGTTGTGATGATTAATTCGACATTTAAGATTAAGGAATTAATAGGAATAATCAATCATACAATTTCTTGGAGCTCCTTACTGCGTTCAGTGGTATACCTACGTTAGTAATAAGGAAGCTACTAAGCTTGCGGGTTACGGACGGTACGGGTTGGATAGCTTTCTGCTGTAACTAAAGCTTATTATCGTGTTTAAACAATGTAAAACTATTGGAACGAGTTTTGAATACCCAGAAAACCTGCAATGCGTGTCGTGATGTGTAATGTACCTAACTAATTCTTAATGTAGGTAGGGTTTAGAATTGCATTAACATATTATCACTATATTTAGGAGAAGGTTATTCTCCAATTCCCCCTAGACGTGTAGGCTTATATCGTAGTTAACGACGCTGCTGAAGCAATTGCTTTATGTTATAGGTAAAGGGAGTAAATTATGGTTTTTGGACCTATCAGTCAGATGAGCTTCAAAACTCAGGAGATGAGAAAAAATCAAAGTAAGTTAATACAGGATAGATTTTTTTCCAGACATACCTAATACTGAAATAAAAAAATTAATATCAAACTCGCAAGACTAGGGGGACCTACGATTCTTAATTATGCAACTACAAGACTACAAGACTCGGTTGCTTCGTTTATTTGCTCTTTTGACGTCTTTTCACAAAAGATGAATACATCACAAATGCAAAATTGTGGTTTAGCAATAAACCACCGCGGTGGATGTGTGAATTTCAAATAACAGTAAAGTTATTCTAATTAGAAAGTCATGCTCTTAACAAGTATAATTGAAGAAAGTAAGCAATTACTTCAATGCAAATGCGCGAGTTATTGTAAAAAGTGATATAAAATTAGAGTAGCGTAAAGAACATCGAGAAATCTGTTGTTGTTCTGTAAAAGCGGTTTAAAAAAGTATATTCACATACCTAGATTAGTATTAAACAAGATTTCAATTGCATATTTTCTCATTTACAAGCATTCAAAGAAAATTATGATTTTTATAATTAGATATGTGACTGCATTAGTTATTCCATCCGTTTTTAAATAAGTTAAGATAGGAATGGCTTTTAATATGAGAGAAGAAAAATTTCAAAAGCTAACACTCACCGCTTATTTTCTTCGGTATTGAGTGAAATACATTTTAAGAAGAAGTTTTCCAACTACTTCCTAACATGTAAATTTAGGTAACTACTGTTAATATAAGGTACTAGAGACGGAGACTACATACTACATCCTAATGTTATTTCTTGGTTGTTACATTTCTTTAACATATTTTCAGAGACAATAACTTAACACTAAAATGCACTAACTCATTCTCTCACAGTTCCTTGTCTTCAGATGTTTGAAGCAGCCAGCGAGCGCTGCAGCGGTAGCCTAAAAACAACAAATTGTAGCACGGAACGCTTTGATTAATATGTTCCCGCGGCCCCTTAATAAATCTTGTAAAAAAGGCAATGAATTATCGCTTATTGTCGGGTGGTGGTCGTGGTCGGTGGTCGGTGGATGGTCGCTCCTCGTCGACAAGAATGTTGACAGCTGTTCTAGATCTCAAGATAAGGCGGTATGTCGCTGTATCGTGCTTCACGACGCCCATTAATTCACGTTCAATTATTCCGCGCGTCCGTCAATTTGTTCTTCTCGCATTAATCTAGTTTAAAAATGAACGAATGTGTAATGAGATTGAAAATTATCGTTTCTATCAATTAGCTTATCGTCTGGTTTCTCTTGAATAAAAAAATACTTAGTCCAGTAGGTTGGTACTTGGTAGGTTGTAATTTTTTAAGGGGGTTTAAGCACTATTGTAAATAAATCTTTGTCAAAGACGTTCTGACTATCCTATAATAATTCCTACACTGCAATCCTATAACATTATTATGTCGCGACCACGTAACACACTGTTCCCTAAGTTATTACGAACATTGTTTAGGTATAAGAATAAAATACAGTAGGTACTTCGACAATGTCATTAGTAACTGCTTATTAAGCTGAATTCGCCCATAAATATCTAGGAAAGCGAAGGAATCTGATCGCTAACACAAGTTATCACGTGATCGGATAGTCGGCCTACACCGTCAGTTATCCGCCATTAAGGCAGATGATCGTCATTAGGCTCATTATCCTCCGCGCATCATTGCACACATGCAACACTTTCCCGAATCTATTTCGTACGACACGTTTTTACTGATACCACTCGAGTAAACATACTTCACAGAATGCAACATCGCTGTCTCAACAGTTCTCATTGCTCGTATCTAAACAACTACCTACTTC
Source organism: Lerema accius (assembly GCA_001278395.1). Taxonomy (NCBI): domain Eukaryota; kingdom Metazoa; phylum Arthropoda; class Insecta; order Lepidoptera; family Hesperiidae; genus Lerema; species Lerema accius. The sequence continues at coordinate 111,034 of LGAG01000480.1, forward strand.
TCCATCTATTCGTTCTGTTCCCTCTGGATTCTATCAACGGTCTAGACTATTACGGCTTTAACTATTTTAACTGTCTTCGGTGTAACAATAACCTGGAAATACTTTTCCAACTAAATTCTCCTTCAGATCTTGCACTCTACATGTTTTCCCTGCTCATGTGGAAGTGGTGTTCATTTCCGTGCAATTTAAAGATACTCTTCAACTGCGGCTTGATATATCTAGTATACGGAAAAATTAAGATAAAACCACACTGAATATTAATAGAAACACATTACTTTAATGAGAGACCCTTTGTGAATTATTCCTAATACGACATACCTAGTACCCGTATGTAATGTATATTTAATAACTAATGTACGTTAGTCCACCATACCTACTAATCGAATGCTAAGTCAGAATCTAACTTGATGGTAGAACGTCTAGTCGTACAGAAATTTCGAAGACCCTCTAGTTAAACCACACCTTTTTCTGTTGTTACAGATCCTATAATTCTACCTATGTTGCAAAAGTTGATCCGGTTAAACTAAAGATGCCCTGAACATTACATCCTCAAATCAGCAAATCCTTGCCTATTATTTCGTCATTTCCAATGTCCATTGTTCAATCTGCTCGTTGTGCATATACTCAGCGAAGGTGGAGTCACATCTTACACGGGATCTGGCTCTGCTTTCATCAATTATGATAATGTGTAAGACGCGGCGCACGCGCACGCGAGCGGCTTTCCGAATTCCGACCGCTTGGATTAACGACGCCTGTCGACGAGCCAACCAACATTCGGATTTCGTGCTTCTATTACATAGTTTTTATCCATGCATATCGTCCACCGATAATCCATTCGACAGATGCGTTTAGAAATTTGGATGGAATTATTATAGGACTGTGTGAATATTTATTATCAACCGTAATGGAGGTGCAGAGTAAATCCTCGCTTGCAACAATGCTTCGGATATTTATGGGCAACGGTGACTATTTACTTTTGCTTCAAAGTAAATATAAATTTTACCGTATAGTCCGTTAGTTTGTTTATCAGAGATTTGTGTTTGGCTTTTACTGACGATTTTATAGCGAAATAGAAATGTTAATTCGGTTTTCCATCACGCTGCGCAATTATAGTCTAATGACCTTTGGTTAGCCTCGACGATTATAATATTTGACTAGGTAATTTTCCGTCAAAAGCACGTTTCGCACTCATGAATTTTCATCTTACTCATCACAAATTATTAACCACGTGACGTGCAGTCAATCTAAATGTTTATTAAGATCTGTAGCTGCTAACTAACGGCTCTCGTTTTAATTGCCCATGTCCATTACAAGACTTTCCAAAAACAGTACGTAGTTAATTAGTCGTAATAAATGTGCATAAATTATCTAAGACTTGATACAATTTAGAAAACACTCCGCTCTTTTCGGGTTTTATTTCATACGTAAATGTTAATTGTTAACGAGAACGTTCGTTTATTTAACAGTCGAGATAACTGCGGAAACGATAAACATGAAGTGAAACTTTTTGCGAAATGTAACTGTTTATTTCAGATGGAAAAATTAATTTAAATTAGGCGATCGACAGTGCTCCTGGCTATATGACAGTTATGTCGAAGGCCTGGATTGGGCTGCTGAAGGGCTGGATACTAAACAATCCGCCAATCCCTACTGTGACAGCATAATAGAGTATGTTCTAGGCAGTCTAGGTCTTCTCGTTTATAAGGAGAGGCCCTAGCTTAGTAGTAGGCTTTATTAAGTTAAGGGCTAGGCAAATCAACTGCTATTCCAGTGTTAAAACTTATCTAGAGCGATCCAACCGCAATGAGGCGTGTGTCGCGCGTCCAGTGATTCACGCGTGGATACGTTAACGTGGCGAATACCACCTCATGGTGTGACTTGCGATGTGTAACGTGTAATTATACTGCGAAGCGCCGGGAACGTTTACAATATTGCAGGAAAGAGATTTCATTCAATTAACGCTATTGTTTTAGTACTGCTTATGCTGTAACTACCACCAACCGAAAAGGGAAGTAGAACATCTCTCGTTATTTTAGAAATACACACTCATAATGCCTCAGTAGGATTTGCTCTTTTATTATTGCCATGGATAAATAGAGAAAGGACACATACCTAAACCCAGAACAGAAACTCATTATTCTTACTGATTCGCTGGGAATTGAACCCAAGACCCTACTACGGTGAACGACAGTCCGACGTGGTAACCGTTGCGCAATAATTGAAGAAGCTTTTCTTGCTAAATCTAAACTGCTATTTTCGAAGTGCCCTTATACTCTCGATCTATCATCGTTAAATATATTTTACATTGTAAAAAATATAAAAACATTATTTGTTGGTGTTACCTCATCTAAGCATCTAAAAAGAAAAATAGTTGTAGCAGTGATAAGAAACGTATCGCTCCACATATTATTGGTCGTAAACTGAAGCAATGGTGCATAGAGGGCGTCTTTGTTATCCATTTGCATCCATTATCCTAACTGTTACGGGTATAAAATACGCGCACCTACACCTAATGGCTGTAAAATATAGGTCCCACCTCTTAATTATTTTGCTGTACGAGTGATAACATCGCAGCATCGCTACAGTGGTTTGAGGGGCATTTTTTTATACATTACACCCGTAAAACTGATACAAATTACTGGCTAGGGGTAATTAACTGAATTAATTTACTTTGTTAATATTTTATATTTTCACCAAACAAATTCTGTTAATCAGAAATAAGTACACGTAACTACTAATAAAAAAGCTCATTAATCTGTCACATTAAGCTAAAAGAAAAGGTATTACTATAACGACGCCCGCCGTGTCTTGAACTCAAGTAACTGTTATTTGTTTAATTAACGCAGACTTGCAAACTTGCAAAATAATGTAACATGAAATATTATTATCGCTTAAATTAAATTTGAATTACATACAATCACAAGTGAATGAGAATGAGATTTGAGAGCCTGTTTTGAACTTTCACGGGTACGGTTCTTTTTTCTTATTGGCTAATGCTCAATGCAGTGCGTTCTTATTGGCGCAAATTCTAACGGATCTATCGCAGCTGCATTCACTCGCGTCATCTCAGCGTACGGCCGGCGCCATCTTCAATTCGGTCAGTCCGCCGCGAACTGTCGTGGGGGTAACGTTGTCGCCGCTCGAAATTTCCATATTGCAGCCGGTATTACTTTTAAAGACTGAAACAAATATTATTACACAAAGACAGTGGCGAGTTTATTTAAGTTAGTGCTGTAGGTAGCGATATATATTTTTCATAGTGCAATAACAGTGTTTTTTCGCGATCTGCGCGACTGCATTTCTTTGGTGTGCTAACTGAAGTGTGGAGGTAAGTTTTTTACGATTGTCTTTTCGCTAGAATGCGTGGTTGTCGGTTGCCCGGGCTCACCGGGCTGCGAGTGCCGGGTGGATGGCCGGCGCAGCGGTAGGGGAGCTAGCGAATCGATCCTCCCGGCTCCCGGCTCCCGGCGAAGTCGGCTGCCTATATACCTATAGCGATTACACCCTTGTCCTGATCCCGTAACGGCGTACATTTTCGTGAATTTTACGCCATTTTAAACTCAATCACAAATTGCGAGTACCTACCACCCGAACTCATAACAAAATAGTCCTTGAATTCAAGTATACACTACAAAACTGCTTGTTATATTTTTATTAATTTTTAACTCCAATTTGTGCTTATTAACTAGTAATTTTGATTTTAAAATTATTTGACATAGTTTATACCACATTATCACGAATTTTCATTGCTTTTGTCTGTCTGAACAACTATCCTTTGAATAGTCAGAAATCTTGTCATCTCTAGTGTTAGTGGTCGAAGTTGTGCGACTAAATTCGAAGGTAAAAAAACTAATAGAGGAGTACTTACTATCTACAAGAATAGTAAAAAAATATTCTCGTCTACAAGGGTACCTGCGGTCACCTAAAAATTTCCTCTCAAATTGCCCAATGAATCATCATGGCTACCCTCTGTTTGGATTTTGATAAAAAAATAAATTTATTTGTGTAAATTATAAGGCACGCCTATACAAATTAATAGCTTAGTACACAATTTAAGTGTGTTGAATTTTAAGTATCTCAGAATCCTAGCGGATAAATCAAAAACAAAATCATTTATTCATATAGGTATCAAAGATACACTTATGCACGTAATTTTTTGAAATCATTATTATGGAGTTATGAATCCCTACTTACTTTTCCTTGAAAGAAATGCTTTAGAAAACGTAGGTAACATCTCTGTGTAGACTAGATAGAAATACTTACAGATAAATAGTTATCTTATACATAATGTAATACGAATTATTTTTATGATAATGTAATATTATCACATCACGTATTGTCATTTTGATTTGTCCACGTTTAGTTGATGTCGTAGTACTAACAGAAATCAATCACGATGCTTCTTACGTGATACAGCTATTATAAGTAAAACCAGATATTTTGATAGAAAAAAACATGCAGTGATTTGGAATTTAGAAGTACATATATAATTGAATTGAATTTTAATGATCCTTTGGCATAATTCGAAAATATTTAAGTCAAAATGTAGGTAGGTATACATACGCTTAAAAAATATAGTCTTACAAAACCTATAAGTATAGTAAACAAAAATTAGACTATCAGGAAAATTGTAAAAAGAGTCCCAATTAGAAAGTTTATTTAAAAGTATCTGACCATCAGTTAATTCTAATTAAGAGATATGTTCATCATTTATTTCATGAAAGCATTCAAGACATGTCTAGAACGCCAACGATTACAACAAGCTCTCCAAGATTAATCAAGTGAATGATTTATAGCCTCCAGGGATTACAATTTCATACTTTCGATTGAACTAACACGATGAGTGTCATCTGGGAGTTACTGAAGAAATAACTGCACAGCGCATACCAAATGAGCCATAGTAAAACTCGCAGCCAACTTGGAATAATACAAGCAGCAGATGGGAATTAATTAGGCAGAACTTCATTAATATTCTCTTGTGCAAGCTAGGGTTCCGATCAATAGTTTTGCGGTAATACGATGTGAATAACTTACACCGGAACCTATTGCATGAACTTGCGAACACTGCCTTCTTACATATTACATGATAATACTTAGTATGGAGTCTTTTGTATATTACCTGCCTTACGCTTTTGAACCACGGTGAATTTTAAAGCGACGTAGAAGAATATTTGATGCTTTATTAATCTTTTCTTAGTCGTAAGCATTGCATCTGTTCTATAGTTTGTTGGTCATAAAGTTATTGTTATTAAAATTATAGTCTCATCTTTGTAATGTCAAACAAAATTAGTTAAAGATGTTCTTAAAGTTACAAGACTGTCAGCGGCGCGATTGTGCTGGCCGCTCCAGCCAGTAGGTGGTCCACGCTGTACACTAAAGATTGCATGTTCATATAACAGTTCTGCCAGCTAAGTTGATCGCTCCGTTCATCTGTTCGAATCGCTAAAAATATACGATGCATCCAAATTAATTAGGTTGGTCGAAAGACGCAGAATTTAATGATTCAGTTTTATAAATTGCCAGAATTTGGTTGCTTTTATTGGTGTCGTTAAAAGTGAAACCCAAAAATAGTTTGTTTTCAAATACTTGAATTTAAAGGTCTCGGCTACATTTATTATGATGAATCTAATTAGTATCTAAATGTATTCAATACCAATGTTATCCAACAGCTAACGGTGTATTATAAAAGCGAGCTACCTAATGAAGCAGGAAGTTGTGTGTAAACGACTGGTCGTCTCGGATGCCAAGCGTATCGTCTTCAATTTGTCTTCGATTATAAAATAAAGGTTACGTAGGTAATCCATAAATCCTTATAATACTGAAATTTTAATTCAATTTGAGACGAAGCAAAATTGTTCAAGATCTAAAAGCTCAATAATAACTCAACTTATGCATGGTAATTCTCAATTGTATTAAAGGAGATTAAAATTAAACGTAGCGAGTTAGGTGAAAGGCTCGCAGCATTAGCGGCAGAGCCGAGCAGAGCGGTGGATCGGACGGAAGTATCACAAGAATGCTTCGGATACGGCACCTTACTTTCCAAAATCCACACGCCACCGACTTTCCACGCCGATGTTATCTCGTAAAAATGAGATTTAGACGAGACGAGAGCAAACGCGTGGCATTTCAAGTAATTAAGCGATTTTAATTATTCCGCGCCGCGCCACGGAACGCACAAGATCATGCCGCAACCGCTACCGTTCTACATTTGAAAATTTTGATTCTAATAACGTCTTTAAAGCGTTATACTTGAAATTATTTGATACTTAACATGCTAATTTAATGTCTCGATACAATCTCATTTACATAATATTAAAACAATTTGGATTGATGGTTCATAATGGTTCCTACATGCATTTTAGTTATTAAGACTTGAACTATCGTAAAGAAATTCTTTAATTTTATTTAAATTCTCTTAAATCCGATGCTATCTCTTATCTAATTGTTACAAGAGAATATACAAATAAGATTTTTTCTATATTAACGTAACAATTTGAACATGATATTTTTATCTCTGTTTTAATGATAATTTTAAGTAGTGATATTCCATAAGACTTCAAAAGCTAAACATGCGTTGGGATTGTTATAAGAACAGCAAGCACGCGAGTAATGCACATAATGATGAAGTAAAATGATAGCCGAGTATTACCACGCTCCGTTGAATTTTTTGTTTTCGCATATTTTCTACAAAAGGTTCAGATGGTCAGATTATAATTGACATATCTGTTTATACGATCTGCATATCTTATCTTCAACAAGTTTGCAGCGAGCGGGGATACGCTTATTAATTCACGAGAGCCTTTCACACGCTGTTAACATAATCGCTATCGATGTTTGGACAACAGTCATAGTAACATTATTAGCGTCGACTCTGCCACGGGATAATAAATATTGCTTATCTGAACTTTCGTTCGTTGAAGTATCGAACGGGCTGGGAACTGTTTTGAGAACGTACAGTTAGAGTAAGTAAAAGTGTTGTAAACACAAAATATTATTAGAAATTTGACTATAAAAAGTTACATTATGAAGCTCGGTGTTATTCATCGCTGAAAAGCAACACGAATAATAAAGATGTAAGTTCTGAAGTCAGCATGAATGAAGAAAAGCTGCGTCACGGCGGAGTGAAATTGATTGAATTTAGCGGCCGAAGCTACGCAGCTTTCCGAGACCATGAATTTCTCATTTGCGTCTTACAGTGAGAATTCCAATTCCGATGCCAATCGCACACATAATGGAAGAGTTTGCTTTCAAACAGATCGAAAGCGTCGATGGCGACGAGGCGTGGTCGATTGTTTCATCTCTGTTATTGATTTTGCTCGGAATGGCGCATCCCAACTGTGACAACAACGGTCTATTCGGCTCGGAAGATGTCGCCTTGACGGGCAAACATCCGGCCATTGTTATCCAGTGTCTGCCAACTGACACGGGGCTGTGAATTCACCGACTTCCTTTGAGGCTCTATTTGGAATATATCTGTAATTCTGCTTGTCGTTTCACATGGTCGAACCATTGTGACAATGATACCCTCAGCGTCTTCAGGCGTTCTTTATTTCAATGTAATATGAAACCAATTGTATTATTTGTTCCTCTTAATAGTAAATGACATCTCAATTGTTTGTGAATCCAAAACTTTGCTTCCCAAGTAAATGGAGTTTAAACGAATACATTGAGGGGGGAATTGTAAAGATAGTTCATTTAGTTTCGTTCACAATGGACAGCCGCCGGCGGCTGGAGAAATCTGCAATGCGTCGGACGTGCCTGTACGGACTCTGCGGATTACTTGGTTAAGAGAGGGCCTGTACATTCAAAGCTTGTATAAATCGTATACATAATTAACTAAACCATTTAGTAGGGTCTAAGTGCTATAACTATTTATAAATATAATGATTAGTTTGATACTTGTAGGTCCTATAATTTAGACTGTTCATTATTTCTTAGTTAGTTGGCCTTATATGGTTAGGTATAACGACCATAATATTATGGTATTTGTTACAAAAAAATGCATATATTTAAAATTACTAAGATTTTGAATATGGTATAGTTTTCTGTAAAACCCTAAGTTCGTTGAAGTAGAAGTATGGCATACGAAAGTGGAAACCTGCTGAGTTGTTCCATCTTTAACCTCTATTGTCAGGGAGCAGGGTTCAAATTCGCAGTGGTTATACCACTGGAAGTGCTGGAACAATGGCTCCTCGTGCATTATTTACACAGGTGACGAGTGACGACCGGCTGTTCGTGTTCTGAATTAATTCGCCGTGAGTGCAGCGAGCCTTACTTTATTTTTTTAATACTTACAAAAGACACGCTTGTGGCACTTCTCCCACGATGACGTATAAATATTGAAGAGGAATTAAAATTAAATCTTCATGATTCGTATTTCATCGTTTTTTCTTAGGAAGTAGACAATTGAAATCTGCCTCGTCATTCCAATGTTTTCTTCGATCTTTCTTTTCGATTAACTCGATGTTTTCGATGACGCTTGGAAATATATCTTTACTAATGTCTAGTTATTGTTGTCTACTAGATTTTGCGTGGTCATGGTCAGTTTGAGGTTTACGTTAACTATGTACAATCACCACTTTGAGATGTCTAGATACTTACAAAAACCACAGCAGACAATTTTGTTGTAAATAGCACCGTTGAATGATCTAAATCAACCTGTCATAATTAAGTGATTTTTTGGATTTTTAAAGACCTTTTTAATACTCAAGAAATTAAAGATATATCATAAAAAATATGCTCTTAAAAATATGCAATAAACAAAAAACGGTGATTGATAAATTCTATAACAATTTTTTTATCTTCGATAGGTCGTTTATTTACATAATCATAATAACGATGAATATTTGCAATACTTAATTTAGACAATATTCCGAGCAATAGTGATGAGGAAAACAAACAACTGAATGCAATTAGGTACTAATAGTACACGCGATCGGTATGGCGTAGTCCGTGGTGTCATGGGCGCCGGGGCAATGACACGGCCACACTAGCTTAGTCCGCCAGCCCGCCATGCCACAGGTAACATAAGGTAAGCGGAAACCACGCTTGGCTCAAGGCCGGCAAATTCTATGGCCAAGGGAAATTAAGCTGATGGTCTATCTATAGGTATGTCGAAGGAGATCGGTATCTGAGCCATATAAATTTATATTTCCATTCTATTCTACATCTTACATTTATTATCTTTTATTAACATTTTTTATCGAATACATGAGTAGGTTTAAATTACAATTATGAAGTCACAATATATTTTTTATATTTTGTGGATGGCGATACGATTAAATCAATAGTTTACTATTATAGAATAGAATATAATAGACAGTGTTAGTCTTACCCCGTGTGTTAGTCTTACCCCACCTTACCTTACCCAATTATTTTTGACAAATCATCAAATTTTTCCGATATTTTAAATAAGTACATATTTTGTATTTACATCAGGCAGATGTTAGAGGAAAATATTCATTGTAAGTAATTGTAATTTGTAATTTTAATTCCATAACGCCATATGTTACATAATAATTAATTACTTATTAGACCATGATTAGTCACGAACGGTACAATTGTTAATATTACTTAAAAAGAGTTACATAACTTAAACTTGTCGTCAGACGACATTTTTATAAATGGAAATAAAAATTTAAAAGCTGTGATTTTGTGAACTCATATTTTTTTTGTAAAGCTATTGCATCGATTGTATTGCGTATATTGCATTAATTTTACAATTGATACGTGATCAATTAAAACAAATAACTGTTTTGCAATATTTGCAACGTGACGTTTGGAAAAGTTACAATAGTTCTGAATCAGTTTAATGTTTAATTACGAAGTATTTCGTTTAAGTTACGATGACGCCTTCGAAGCAGTCGTATCATTATTATGTAACTAAAATAAATTATATCAGAACACAAAAATACAGCTTTAAAAAAATAGAAATAAAAAAAAATTTAAAAATATGTAAAAAGTAATCGCAAAATATATAAAATTTTCAAACACAGAATTTAGTGATACCAACCAACAAAACATAACAGAAAGACGGTGAAATAGCAACACCGATTGGCGCGTTTAATTTTAGAACGCACTACGCATAGCTGTGCGCAGTGCGTCGCGCCGGGATTACACCGTCTGCGGTTTTCCTTTTGTAGATTCCAGAGTCTATGCCGGAGGGAAGTTGATGTTGTGATCCGCTGTAAACAGAATCAATAGGACTCTGTTACTGCGCAAATGTTTGCAAATCACTTGCGCATTATATTGGAAAATAACATCTTTATTCACCATCAGAGTTTTCGTTGTTCTGTCAGAGAGTGCATAAAAGATCGATGCAAATGAATACGAGTCTTATCTGAAATCGATTCAATGTCAATTTATTACGATAAAAAATAAATTCAATTCAAAAGATTGGGCATCCCTAGTCCCTTTCAATGTAATCCTACCCTACGCGTTTAGTTTCTTTCATTTAGATGCCGACTGCGTGCTCAACAGCTCAAGGGACGAACAGACAGACAATGACTTATTGAATAGCTAAACATATGTAGATGTTATTCTTAATAAGAGTCAGTTTTTATGTCTGAATAATGTAAGCACAATTACTAGTAAAATGAAAGTCACTGGACGACATTAATTATGTATGAGGAAAGTTGGATCTGTCAATTAGCGTTAGCGATATCAGACGATACATTATTAACATGTTTTAAAAGGATTTTATTCGCATGAAAACTATTAATTAAACCGCAAATCGTTGCGAACGTAATTATGGTAGTAATTGTTTTAAAATCCCATAATACTTTTTGGCGTAACTTGCCACTCTGTCACATGTTATTATGTTATCACTAAGGGATCCATGGTTCCTCATTTTCTTTGTTAACTACCGCCAATTCAACATTACTGATGATGACTCGTATGGTACCATTTACCATACCACTGTCAAAGGGTTTGAATCCTAGCTTATTTCCACGGTAAACTACTTATATTATAAATATTAACTTTCGTTTTTGAGGAGAATATTGCCAAAAAAATTGGAGAGCGGCTTTCAGCGGCCGACACGGCGACGGCACGACGCCCGGCGACGCGACGACACGCTCTCAGTGTCAAGGTCACGCGCACCGTACGTTCACTCAACATGCGTTCTTACTTTTTTCTCTACCCGTTTAAAATTCAATGCATGCAGCTGCGTCGCGCCTTTTTATTTATTTTCGGATGACTCATTACATTTATTTCGGCCGTCACTCTGCCCTGTCTCTGTCCCTTTATTTTTCAAAATTTTAATAAGTCCTCGACGTAAATTGTCATTGATGAATGCTCTAATACCAACCTCAAAACCGCTGCTCTTAAGAATATTCTCACGTTTCACGTGACGCTTATTATCATTAAAGAAACAGCCGTAACCGCTTATGAAGTCAAAACTGGTTTGTTTTGTGATTTGTATGCGCTACCGGCGCCGGTGGCGGCAGTGCCCACTCGTCAACATTCCCCGTGGGCCGTGCTACAGAAATCTATATTTACTTCAGACCTATCCCAACAAAAGCCATAGTGGCGAGTGTGGCCGAGCCGAGCCAGAACAAATAACATCCACTATAAGGACGCGCTTATCTTTAAATACTTGCAACACTTCCAACTAAAATAGACAGCGGCCCTCGATGCACGAATATGAAATATGTGGCATAATATTAACACAGTTATATTCCGCGCCTGTTGATTGTACAAACACACAAATTTTATTTTAGTTCTCTCTAAAACGGTTAAAAAACCGGTTAGTCTCTTTAAAAAAGGATGAAGCGATAGAGTTACCACAAAATAAAGAGTTATCTGGTGGGGACAATAATAGATATCATTATTATTATTATGCGGTAAGTCACAGGTGTGAGTCGACCACGACATCATCATTGAGCTCTCTAACTAGTAAAATATTAAATACCGCATCCAAAACTCGTACGTGTGTGTCGTCCATCAATTTGTCGTCTCCATATTAATTTGTAGTGAACTCTCAAGTGGGTTGTAGCGCAGGCGCGGCAGTCAGGGGTTAAAATTAAAATTAGATGAGCGGTGTTTTGGTATTCACAATAATACAGTAATTGATAACGGGCCGTTAATGTCCCCTGCAGTTTGTTTAGGACGTGCTCGTTACTGAGATTGAACAAACAAATGAACGACTAATTAATGATGTAACTTGACTATTTATAACTATTTTGTTTTAAGAATAGATTGTTGCTTATAAGGATTTCAACATTTCAATGATTGCTTGTTTAAAACTTAAATTTTTAAGGTGGTTGGCAGTCTTTATTAGATTATTTAAATTAACTATCTAATCTAATAATATTCTTACTTAACAATGTTAATGTCTATATTAAATAAATTAATGGTCTGTTTTTGTCTGTTAACGGGTGCAGCGAGCTGTGGTCTGTCTGTCCGTCACGCGCGGATACCCTGTACGCTGCTAACATATTGCCGGCTTTTTATAAATAGATATTCCAAGTTTGTTATGTCGTTAGTTTTTTTCGTCGTGGTCGTTGATGGGTTTGTTATTGTCGCAATTTTCCAGTTAATTCTACAGTCTGTTGTCAGTGATAGATCTATATCATTTAGAGTTATTTTTATTCTATTCACGCCAATGTTTCGTTAAGCCATTCACTTGTACAATAATTTAATTCCATTTTTCCATACATTCATCAGGCAGTCAAAAACATTGTAATTCGAGATTTCTGGGTTAAAAAAGATATTCCGAATACTCAACAGCCGTAGTTTTACGATTAAACCAGTTTTTAATTTAAACTTAGTTTAAAAACAAGCATAGGTTAGCGGCGTTCGCAGCGCACGCAGCCAACCTTTGAACTTCAACCGTCGGTATTTTTTCATAAAGGAGATGCAGTCTTAAGTGTCAATTGCCTCAAATATGAGTATGAGGCAAGGTAGTAAACGTACTGTTATAATCCGAGGTATTACCGTAAGCTTCCGAGGCATCATTGTGAGATGAGGGGCGGCTGCGGCGGCGGCGGCGGAGTGGCGGTATGTAGTGAGGGCCGAACCGGGCCGTTGAACCGCTCTAACGGTAAGATATTCGCGTGCCTCTGCGTTAGTGTTGCCAGTTGCTGGGTTACTCTGTACATCTACATCGGACTCAGACGGAAGGATTAAAAGGAGTCTTTGACGGAAGCAGCAAACTGATGCTGACCCATGAATTTAAGAAATTCTTCCAAATGCACCTTTCTAGTTGATGATTGTGCCGATACGATGTCTTACCGAAACGTAAGGATTTAAATCACTTTAAAAGATTTTTAAAAATCGACACTCTTTCAGAAGGAAATATAGGAAAAGCAATAAGTATCCAAAGATTTTTTACACTCTTCACTGTTACAAATAACACTTATTGTAATGCAATATAGCAAAAATAAAATACGATTACTGCTAACCCATGCATCGATCTCGTTTTAGGTCAGAGTCGAAGACCCATAAGTCCAGATTATATCCGAAGTTACCGTTGAACGATATTTCGACGTCTTCATTCGGACTTCCGAACAGCAAAACCGGTTTTGAGCTCCAAAATTGAAGGCTCGAGGCGACTGCAGCGATGTAGTTACTCATTGACAGCCATGACGATTTTTTATGCTTTGGAAACCAGTTATCGAAGTTGTCCAGTAGCCAAAACGTTTGTAACCAACATAACTTTTGTACTTTATACACGGTAAGAACCTCAAGTATATTTGGTTACGTAAGTAGCCGACTGATGAGCAGAAAGGCTGCAAGTTGGTAAGTGGTTGTTCTTCAACTCCTAATTCCTAACCGGTGTGTTGCAGAGCAGATGAAACAAAAAACTGGTTCTGAAGACTATCTTAAACAGTCAACTGAACTCCAAATCGGTAGTGTCTTGGCTTGAAATAGAATGTCACGTTCATTTCTGGAATCACTCGTAATATTGGTACGTACCGTACCCATCATTTGAACACGAGGGTGTTATGGTGGAGACTCAATAGAATATAGATTGACATTACACCTTAGCGGACAGTTTCACGTACACCACTTCCGGATCAATCAAAAGATATAATCTAAGACAATCAAAGTCACATCCAACTGATTTACGAGTCACCGAAAACTAAGCCTCACATTCACGACCACGAGTGACTCACGTCGTTTAGTTATTCGTACGACATCGTACAATTTATTGTATTAATACGTTTCTGATGATAAGTGGCTTCCGTCCGGCGCGGCGAGCGCCGCGTATCCCGTAATCTGTAATTACCGTGTTTTTATACGGACAGACAGACGCCGCCTCGCGTGTTAGCCAAAATTAATAGCTAATAATAAACAATGTTAAAATTAATTACATTATCTTAAAAACTAGAAATGTATTCCGCTTAATATTTTGTGTAAACCAGTTGGGCCACAACTTTACTTTGTGGTTCGTACTAAACCTGGTGTTTAAATTAAACCCAGAATAGATACAAAATTGCATTATTTCTAGGTTAATGATAGAGTTAGCATAGTTTTGTTATCACTTATCATTAATCTAGTAGCAGAACAGGAGCGTCCTTTCGCCGCACCCAAAGCTGTCGTGATCAACATTTTGCTTCCAAGGGTGTGGTTAAGCATCAAGGCAGGGCTCAAAGCACCCAGTAATTGTAACTACAGGGTGGCATAACGACAAAATGCCAAGAGACCCTTGGCCTGAATGGACTTCCGGGCTAAGAAAAAATCATAACATTTTTATGACGTATAATTTATGGATGGAGGGGCCATTTTGTTACTCCCTTATTTGTCACGGGTCATGAACGGTATTATGCTATTACAAGAACCTCTAAAATATCATTCATTGGTTTCTAAGCTGGCAACACTACTGGACTTGAAGCCCAATTTCTACTAGATGACCTGTTGATTTTTCTTGGTGTCATAAATGCACACCACTCACCACAATGCAGGCCGGCGTTGTTATAAACACTAAACAGTGTGTAACCGCAGGCTACTTGCCGGGCGAGTTGGAGTCGAGTCGCCTACACGAGCGCGTTTGTTTATGTTATGTTGTCGAGCGGTCGCCGGCCATAGACCTCTGACCGCATCGATAACCGAGCTTTTAATAGCAGCGAGCTTTCGATACTCATTAGCGCCGTACACTGCGATTCAAACGAAACTGTGATTGACAGTTACATCGAGATAAGCGATGTTATGCTTTATGCATCGATGCAGTTATGCGTATGGCTATTGTTTCGAGGTAATCTTATTAGACGTTAATGGTGTTATTACGATTGTGTTCGCCTACGTGAGATTAGGTGTTTCGAATTTGAAGCATAGCAAGTTTGGCGCTGACATGATGAGATCGTAAATAATATGAATGGGAGTACCTGTATATTATTAATCGTTTAGTTTCAATGTATAAGGGGCTCTTAGTTGGAACCTTGTTTGCCTACTCGGAAGGCATTTTTGAAAATTTATTCGAGAGCTCAATACGAATTGATTTAAAAAGAAAATTATATGCCGTGACGGCACTGATTGTTAGTTAATCTAAAACAAAATCAAGTGCGAAAACAAAAATGTATTAACTTTTAATTTAAATTCGTATACGAATAATGTAAAATAGCATCGCAACACCGCAACATTGATATCAATTACTGTATCGAGATGCTAATGCAGCTTACAGCGTGTCGTAAAATGTGAAATGTGTCTGGGAAATTAGAAACTATCGCGGAATGTCATTCGAATTACAAAGTAGACTACTTTGACGATACATTGTTGCACCGGGCCTAGCGCGTCGTATGAACATTCGCTCTATGAAAATTCCTAAGAAAATCAGACGGTTTTCCTATAATATATCTAGAAAACTCTCTGGTTTATTGTTTAATTTACATTTAATTGTATCGTTGCAAAAGTTCGCCAATGTTTTTTTTTCAAACAGATGAGATTTAGAATCAAAGCAAACTCGTAGGGTAATCGTACCTCTTACGGTCCTGTTGAGGAATTAGTCTCACATTAAATTTCTGTGCAAACGTTCCTTTCCAATCTTTGTTTTTTATTATATAGCCGTGAATTGCGACTCATGCTTCTATTTACATTTCATAGTTACACCAAAATAAATTATTTAATTTATATGTATAAGAAGGGTTAAGTTAATTAATAGTCAACCGTTGCTATATTTTTTAATCCGTTGTAATCTAATCGCAATTTGCATTACATTACGCATTTACCAGAAGCCAAAAGGTGTAAAGTGGGGGTCATTGACTCGAGGACCCTCCAGTGGGAATAACATGAACTAAAATATCGCAGATTAAAAATTAAACACGTGCAGTTTTGCTCATAACATAAACAGGTTATAAAATTTAAGACCAGATGCTTTGCCAAATATTTTTTATGATTCTTAAAGCTAATTTGAATGCATTATAACTTGATTGATGCTGACTTTTAAAGTATTTGTTGATTAATGTTATGATAAGACATATGCGTGTACCTATAGCTAATTCTATATTTTATGCGTACGTATTTGAAAACATGACTATTATGCAACAGGCTCATTCATCATTGTCTTAATTAGATTTGATTATGATGTAAGTGTTTCACACTGATAATAATGACTCATAGCAGTAAAATGCATACAAATACTTTAAATTGGTGACAAGCTATATCTACAAATTAAAAAAAAAAATTGAAAAAACTGTCTTGTGAAACAAACTTAATGAACATGAAATGTTCTGAAGTATAAAGCGAATGACTAATCCAGCATGGAGAAGCCAAAAAAGTTATTTTCGATGAACCAAAATATACAAATGTGTCTGGAAGCGGGATGATTGAACTTATGAAAAACTAGACGATGCCCGCGGCTCCGCCCGCGGAAAAGTCGATAAACAAAATATTGATTTTATCCCAAGGGAACCTATAATCGGGATAAAATGTATCCTATGTCCTATTCCTGGATGCAACCTATCTGTGTACCAAGTTTCAGCTTAATCCGTCCAGCGGTTAGACCGTGAAGGAGGGACAAACATCCAAACATCCAAATATCCAAACATCCAAACATCCAAACATCCAAACATCCAAACATCCAAACATCATTACAAACTTTCACATTTATAATATTAGTAGGATTAGTAGGATGAAGCCGAAGCAAACGTTTCAAGAACTGATACGTCATCCAATTTAACAACTTTATAACGGTTTGTGTCTATTGAAAAGATAACAGTTTATCTAAAAGCTGTTCGGGGCTCGGAGCCGCACGCGCGATATATAATTGAAATATATGACACAAAGACCAAGCTAGTCAGAAACACATAACGTGAAAGGCATTTCTAAAGTTTTTACACAGCTTGTTGAATTTTGTTTCTACTAAAAGCTTGTGTTCGCCTTGTTTCGGTTAACCTGTAATTTCGCGAGAAAAAAAACCATTACAAGTTTCATCCAAATCGGTTAAAATCTTTCCGTGTCATGCCCGAATAGACACAGATACAATACATTTTTTTTTGAAAATTATGTTTATAAATTGTAACCGATTACCTATTTTATCCTAATGTAGCTATAGACGAACTAATAATAATAGACAATTTCCTTAAAATTCGGTAGTTTATGCGTGAAGGTTTAACAATCATTCCAAATCTTTTGCATTTATAGTAGATTTGTTCCGATGACTAAACCATAGGTACATACGAACATAGGCAGACGGCAAAGAGGGAGAAATACCTCATAACCCTTAAAAGAAATTTACTGGCTGTCCCTCTAGTCCCTATAGTGATCACCGGTAAACTATTATTTTCTAGAATAATTTGTAGATAAATGTAGCTGACCTATCTCCTCTACTGAGTCACATCCGTCGGCAATCAGTACCTACCATCGACCGGCAGCGTAACTTATCAATTTATTTATTTACATTATCGTCATGACCTAGTACTTAGTACACAATTTTCACTAACAAAACTGATATACAATTAACAAAACTGATATACAAAAGATCCACAGAATTCAACGTAACTCGATCTCAAATACATCTGGCAGAATCTTCAAACAGTGAATGCTTCTGGCCCACCGATTACTTTTGTGTATTTAAAAATGCTTGTTGCTAACTTCTTTTTCATATGCCCGACCAGCCCATCCTTTGCCACTCCTACCATGGTGGCTCGAGGTCGACCAACAATGGCTTCCTAGACACTCCTGCAGTTTGCTACATGAGTTACCTATAACAATATCCCATTTCGCTTAACCTTGGCAAATAGCGGCTGTACTATTTATAAATTGGGATAGTACTTTCAATAAATCTCGTATTAAAACATATTTGGTCCTAATCCATTTCCAAAGGAAGGGTTCTAAGGTCAATGTTTGTATGCCAGATAATCTTTTACGGGTCTTGTCACTCCAGCGGTCGATGCTAACAATAGCGGGCGGTGCTCCAATCCAACCCAAATAACCTTTGATCCTATCACGAAACCAACCCACCCTTCACTTGCCATTCAACTTTATGAAGCAGAAAATAAGGACTAGGATACTACTTAAAGAGTTAGACTTCTAGTGTGGAATTGTAAATGTATAAGAGATTCTAATGGACACATAAAACACCGTGAGTTTCAAAATGAAACCGGGTAATTAATTCCAGCCTATACTTTACGTAAGGAAATGGATAATAACGTTTCTCTTATCCGGTAACAAAATTATAGGTGGGATATTCAATTAGCACTGGAACCTGAGTGCGTGAGATGAGGACGAGTCGTAATCACACTAATCAGTGGTTCGCAGACGTACCACTGTCCCGGAATTACCTGATTACACTGGACTCACAGAATAGCGGCAAGGTGTCATTGAGGAAGCTCTTTAACCGTAGATTATGGTGTTTCTAGTATGATTAAATTTAACTGTAAATAATGATAGAAGTTCTGTGTTGCATCCCCCGCTACACGTGGCATTTTGTGTGCTTGTGATGAACAGGATGATGATGGGGACCTTGTGGTCACTAACCGACTAGGACTGTAGAAAAGGAGGGGGTGCAGTTTTAACTGTTACTTTTTTGTATCATTGTAAAATTCATTAATCTTGACATGTTATTGAACAATTCAACATTCGGATCAAATCCTAAACTTATCTTTTTTCTAAAGCTATATTATAACTAATTGAATTTTATAAAACTTACTCTCTGCTAAAGCTTAAAAGATATAAGAAAAACCGTTTATTAGTAAACTTAGATGCATCTCTCCAGTTCACGATTCCAGTAAGATCGTCTTGAAGATACTCGGTACGTAACTTTCAGTTAACTGCGCGCTCTCATTACGACTCGTTTAGACAATCTGTACCGCTAGCTTCAAATCTAGGTCATTGGCAAAATACAACAGTTTTCAACTGAGCTTCATTCATTTTGAGACTTTCCTTAATTAAATATACAGTACTAAATCGTGGAAACGTTGAAACACCAACGTAAGTTTAACTTTAAATACGAAAACAAAAAACACTAATTAGAATTGACTTGCGAATAACTTATTTTAGTCTAGACAAATGAACCTAAAGCTCGGCAGCAAAATGACACATAAACATCTCTTCTAACCGGGAATCGAACGAGCCACAGGGTCTGTAATTGTCCGCTAGCCGTGTGAAGGAAAAGGAACGCAATTTGCGCAGCGGCACGCTCTGAATGGCACCAACAAAGGGAACACCTGAACCTACGTACTTCACGACACAGGACGCCATAGCCAACCCTTTAATATACGTACAATGCGAGTTGCATTACAGAAGAGCCTAGTGGAAAACATAGACTAAACGCGTAAACTATGGATTGCAATAGTTGAAGTAAAGAAAACTGCTATTTATCTTGAGAAATACCAGTAATTTAAAGCGAAAATGCCCGACAATTACAATATCGATTGGGTTAATTAGGTCTTCCTAGGACTCTCTTAATTAGCCTTCTGTCACTATAATCCATATTTCTGTCAGAAGACTTCTCCGATCTTTTTCATACAACGTATTCAGTTAGGTTGTATAGCTGTTAAAACTATTAAACTGATACGCAGGTGTATGAAATGAGAAATTAACCACGAACGAACATGACCAGTCATTAAGTGTAAAGCTATTTCAGCTCGTAACCGTTCGTTTTAATGGTCCTTCAGCGTCCGTCCCGCGTCCAAAGCCACATTACTGCAAATGGTCCTCATCTATTGCAACTTAACGGTCGCCTCTTTAACGACGATTAATATATGACAAGAGCTGCAAATGTAATTTAAATTTTGTTGTTAATGTGACTTTTAATATTTATGGAAGAATTAACACTGCACTCTCATACCAGGAAGAAAATAACTGCACATAAAGTATAATATTTTATTAGATCTGTAAACCGTTACGTTAATAGAGAACGTTAAATTAGATTGAGACTTTTTTCTTTTAAATATTGCCTATAATAAAATATAAACTGTAGTACTTTCTTTAAAAAGTGGCTAATAAATACGAGAAAATAAAGAATCAAAAGTATAACAAATACTAGTATAAGACGTTAAATCTTTCACGTAACATAATCTTGCATTTTCCTGGAAACCACAAAATTATCTTAAACCCCATCTCATAAATGTAATTTCATTTATTTCCAGGTAAAAATGAACGGGCTGAACGGACACAGCAATGGCGAGACGAACGGCGCCGGAGACATTATCACTCAGAACCAGCAGCGAGGTTGGTGGACCATTGGGCTCATCAACTCGCGGTACCGGTACCTCACCGCCGAGACCTTCGGCTTCAAAATCAATGCCAACGGCACCAGCCTCAAAAAGAAACAAATCTGGACCCTAGAGCCTGCCTCGGGGAATGCTAATGACAGTAAGTACTTTCTGAACGTCTATAGGCAGTTTTTGGCACTGATTGCTAGCTGTAAAGTTAATTAATTCCAAGTGTTTATCTTAATGTGCTATTTGGTGTATTGAACGATGCATGCGGTCCCTACGCTCTGAATCATAAATGCTTTAGCACAATATGTGGTGATGTCATTAGCTCAGCCATAATGCAAGATAAACTTAAAATTTCTTGCAATAAGGAAACATTAGTTACGGAGGATTTAACATCTCAAGTCATCTACTAAGTGATAAACACAAATCAATCTATGTGCCTATTTCTATTACTCAGCTTTATAAGGAAAGGATAAAATTATTTTGTACCTCTCCTACTGACATTAATTATTAATAGTTAATATTAGTACCTAATAAATTAATCTTCCTCATAAGATATTATTGGAAATATGACTTGTGTAAAGAAAGAGCATCTGTTCTAACCAAGAGTAAAAGCACCACCTGTACTAATACAAAACGGCTCGTAATAAACATCACAAAACAAGGGTGACTCATTGTCTGAAGGATATTTCTGTACATCTACATATTGACACGTGAAAGGTTCTACTTTGGATCCCTTTTCACTCATCTAGAATAAGGAAATAATAGGATACCATTAGCCTTCTTTGATAAATCGTTTGTAACTTTCAAATTCTACAATATTTAGCTACAAGTGTACATTTAACTGTAAGCATCTTAATGCTAAGTTAAAATAATCGTGTACACAAATAAAATTCAATGGATCCCTCTAAGTCCGCATTAAGGAGTTTCGTATAAAATTACCAAATTCGTATTCACATATAAGGCGGAAAAGGCATTCAAATTGCCATCGAAGGCTTGATCGTTCAACTGAACGAATAAAATGAAGCTGTTAGCGAAGTTGACGGCGATAAATCGAATGCGAGCACGGAAACGAACAGAACCCTTGTTCGTTCGCGCCGGATGATAATTGGTGCAAAAACCCCCGTATACGACCGATTGTTAATTGGATTGACGTGGTTGAGTTCACACGGCGGAAATCTGAAGCTTGCTCCAAATTAAACTTATGGATTTTAGAATAATTCAACAATACAATTTTACCAGCCATGTTCTAAGAATTTATTAATTGCGTCTGTTACTCCTGTGAAGAAGTAATTAACACAAAATTGTTTAATTAAGTAACACAGATTATTCACCTATCGTAGTTTTAAAAAATACCAATGATAGTTTTTAAAATAACTTTTGTCGTTTTTAAATTGATACAAGTTTTGATTATTGTTGATACTGTTCATAGGCTTACAATTAAAATGTCCTCATAATTTTATTCGTTGCTTCGTAAGTCCTAAGGAAAACACCAAACAGTGGAAGTTACTTGGACTTGACGTTAAAATGTTTTTAATATTATTCACATGACAGTAGGTACGTGGGTTGTAAGGAATTTCATTTCCGACTGCGAATAAACTTGAAAGATAAAGATGTATGATTTAAGATTAAGGGGTGTAGAGGTCAATAGACCTTCTTTTTTTATAAATAAGCGCTACATACTCATAGTCCTACAATAGAATTCCTTGTGGTGTGGGTACCATAAACATTATAAATAGGCAAAGAACATTTAGTACCTAGTAGGTTTAAATTTTTAACTTTTTACGACCATAGTCTCGAAATTAGAAAATTATTTTACGTTTTATCTACAAGTAACCTCATATGAACCTCATTCCTTGTTCATTGATCAGTGTTGATCACATGTTGACGTGTTGTCGAGCCATCAATCACGGCAATAGGCAGGCCCGCAGCGGCTATCAGTGTTACCTCCGACATCAAGTGCTTCATTCCAAATTTCTCTCCCCACACTCATACCCCCACATTTTAATTTAGGCTGCACAGACCCTTGTCGCATCGTGAGCGACAAACGATCAGTATTTTTAGCTACATTTCTAACATATCAGCGAATAAACTACGCAAATAGTTCTAAAAAGATAAGTCTCTTGTTTACCTTACTTACTTTTATTTATTTAATTATGTTGTGGGAATAGCTAAACGAGCAGCCGTATACTACCTATATGATATGTGGTAATTGTTGCTTAAACAACAATGGCAAAAAT